>CAEGAE010017826.1:0-23727 GCA_903067095.1 Girardinus metallicus | reverse complement strand
CCTTGTTCCCCTTTCCCTTCCCCACCCCCCCCCCCCCCGCCCACATGACCTGCCACTTGGTTTTTTTTTTTTTTTTTTTTTCCTCCCTCCCCCTTCCCCCCCCCCCCCCCCTGCAATGGCATGGCGCCCCCCACAGTTTGGGAACCTCTGTCATAAAACAATGTTAAAACAGCATCAGTTAGAACAAACATTATAAAATAGCATCTTAAAGTAGCATGCATATATCTTTCTAAATGTTCAGTGGAGAAACCATTTATTTGCAAAACAGTAATCAGAACCTTTTATAATTACTGACCAGCATTTTGAATGTTTCCACTGGTATTTGACAGTTTATCTTTTTGTTGATGAGCTCCATGTGTTTGAGGCTGCAAGGTCTTCTTGTCAACCTCCTAACATTTAGCTTTCTCCAAAGATTTTCTGTCTGCTTCAAGTTAGAACTTTAGCTGGACCTCTCTCCAGAATTTTATTATCTACAGTCAGAGGAAACACACTGATAAAAGTATGTAGGAATCTGTCAGTGTCCCACTTTGTGACTTAGTAATATTTGCTCTTTTAACCTTGGAAAAATTTCTCAAATTCCTCAGATTGTGAGGACAGCTTTTGTTCACAAACCAGAGATTTATTTTAGTCACAATCAGCTCTGAGGTCTGACTCAAGTCATTTCAAAACATATTTGCTCTGATTTTCTTTTGTTCAGTCAACTGTACGCTTCGACCAGGTCTGGAGAGCAATAAGTTAAGGAAAGGAGTAAGATGAATTACAAAATAACAGTAATTGCAATATGTTTCAGTTACAGAAAAAAAATATGTAATTACATGACATTTTTTATTTATAAATTTGCACATGATTGAACATTCTATTACATCTAATTATATTATCTAAAAAAGTAAGGCAATATGTCCATGAACATTTTTTTAAACACATATACATAGATTTTGCAGTTGAGGATGGTGATGACCTGGGTTAATTGGAGATTTCCAATTTCAAGTGAATGCATCATTGAATGCTTAACAAGTTAGGTTGTGCATGCATTTTCTTCCATCCTTGACTGATAGCTAGCAGGGCCCCTCCCTAAAATAATGAAAGCATTACTGCTCAGTGATTATGTTACATGATTAAACAGCATCTGATGACTATTATAAAGATGAACATGCGTTTATGTGAGTGAAAACTGTTGATAGTGAATATTCTGTGCACATCTGAAAGCTAAAGTTGTAAGATACTTGAAGTGAGATCCCACTGTGTCGAGACGAACCAAGTGTAAAGTCGCCAGCTGTGTTTTTAAAACACAAAGTTCTGATTATAATTCAGCACCCAAACTAGATGGTGATATATGTTGGGAATTTGTATATTTTCTGAAGCCAAGTCACTAGAAAAAGACTTTAATAATTGTCCCAAGTTTACACAAGGAAAAGCAAAAGTGCAGTTAAAGTGTGCTGATCCTTGTGCAAAGAATCAACAACAAAACCTTTGGAATCTTCAGGCGCCTGTGACATCAGATATGTTTATATCTAAAAACTTAGAAGGATCTGGTTGCAGGTGCTTTCATATGTTATGTATTTATGAATATAAAATGCACTTCTTCCTCTTGGTAATTTTTTTAAAGTAAAAAAAAAAAAAAGCATTTATTACTTCACAGTAATCTGTCAGCCTCTATATATCTCTCCCACGTGTCCTTGTCTTGGTCCCGCTCCAATCAGCTAAATGACCTCTAGTAGCCTTCCTTATCTTCTCACCCTCTCTCCTTTGTTTTTCCACAAGGACAAAAGTATCATCTGACCTAATTAAAGAAAAGAGAAAAGAAGCTGCTTTCCTGTGACCAGTCCTGAATGAAAATCGTAACATGACTTTCCTATTCCCTGAGCCATTTTACTCATTTTATATACTATGTTTAGATGCTGCAATGGTGGCTGTGGGAGTGAATGAGACACTGCACACAATTAAACCAATAAATATAATTTCACATAATTAAAACATTTCAAAGAGACAATAGTGCAGCCTTCCTGTGGTAACAAGTAGAGACATCTGGTGGTCTTACAGACTCACTGCAGGTATTTTCACAAATGAAAGAAATACCCACGTAGGTGTCATTGTTGCATATCTGTGGAACATTTAGCCAAATGATATTTTGTGTCACAAATTCTAACAAGTTAATTAGGCTTATAGACTTCCTGACTATTACTAAACTGATGCCAATCTCAGATTTGACTGTGACTCATCATGTCACATCCAAGGCGTCCCTTCTATCTGCAGTCGTACTGCACAGTCTAACACAGACAGACAGTCTAATCTCGATGCATATTTGCATCGGAGGGAATTAGGGAGCTGTCCTGAGATCTGTGGGGGCATGCTATCTTTTTTTATACTGCTAAACGCAATGCAGTTCCTACCCGCAAGTTTTTTTTGACCACATCTAACACAAATTTGGCATCAAAACAAACAAAAAATAGAAATTTGTCTGTGGTGGCATGATAACACTTCACAGCAGGTTATATATATGTCTCCACATTTGCAAGTTAAAACAATAAATGCAAATTAGAGGCTTTTGACACAGGACATTGTGTGTTTTTATTCGGACAGATCTGCTAACTAAAACTCAGTTCAGGGTTAAAACAGTTTCATTCTCTACTGTCTGGATGCACTGAAAAACTGAAACAGAGAGAAACAGCAATGCCTTGCGATTCGTAAATTCACAAAAGGCTGACGCATGTTTTCGTGGGATTTTGAAACTGAAGATTAAAAATAATTAATCTTCAGTTTAATTATTTTAAACTGAAGATTAATTCAGTTTAAAATAAAACTGAAGATTCAATGATTCAATTTTTGGTTAATTTTGGGTAGGGTTAGGGGTTATCCTGATCTTTACTCATGAGTAGTCATTGATTTTAAGACATTTGGTAACTTTGACTCATAGTGCATCATTCATTTCTAATTTATTCCTGTCCCGTTTCTTTTATTGCCACTACGTTCTTTTTTTAAAAAAGTTTTTTTATGGCGATCTTCAGCAGAAAAGCCTTCATCTTGTTCCTTTTTAATGTAATATAATGCAAAACAGAGTACTTTCACACATTTATATCACAAAATTTCTATCACAAATCAACATGGATTTTGTACAGTGCCTTTTCACATAAACTAAATATCGTATATCTACTTGAAATTGATGTTGTGTTTTAGTTTGCTTATTAGCTTAAACTAATAAACATTTTATTAACTTAAAATCTGCATTTCTATAAACAAGATCATTTCAAAAAGAAAAATAAGTACTGTGCTTTAAGTAATGTTTAAGTTTATTCTCAAAAACAATGTGTGACTTCACATGAAACTGATTTCTTTTCAAATTACTTTTCAAGCTTTTGTGTTTGTGACTTCAAGAGAAGGACCAAACGGCCCACATCTTGGGATTTCAGTGCCTTTTCCAGTAGAAACTGCAAACATAACATCTCCACCCTCACTGCAGGGCTCTGTCACAAATGATCTCACCACATCAGCAGAGGCATCGTTTCAACGTTGTATACTTTAAATTCTAAGATAAGGAGTGCTGTTTACGCCAGCATTCAAACATAAACAACAAGCCCTAACGGCAGGAACGTAAACTCTCAGGCTCAAAACTCAAAAGAGTGATTATGAGCATTTACACAATGTGAACACGCAAATGAGAACCATACCGATAGAAAAATGGAGTTAAGTTACGCGCTTTGAATAAAACAGACAGCAGTCAAACAGAGGGGCTTTGATCCTTGACTCTGGATTTCTGTGGAACTACAAATTACAGGAAATATGTCGTGTTTGTTGCTTTGAATCGTGGAGACAAATACTGGGAGGGCTGTGCAGTCGCAAGTCTGCACAGATATCAAAAAAGGTTATAACTGGGTCATTGTTTTTTTTTTTTTGTACAGCTTAGCATTTTAACAGCAGTGTGTTCTTTAGATATACTGTTTTAATTAATATGTAATAAAGTCATTTCTGCCCACACAGAATTGCCCAAAAAATTCAGTCTTCATATTTAATCAATTTAATTCCAGGACTTTAAAGTCACATCCCAGTTTTCCACTGAGATATGGTATCTCATCCAACTAGAGAATATTAGTGTCTATATTAATGACATGGAAAATAAATATCATAAGTTCTGGCCTCTTTTATAGATAACTTTTCAAATCTCAAACACAGCTTATTTTGATTCTATTATTTACCTCTAGATTATGTTTGTTAGAATATGTTTAGGTGAAAATTATAAATGTGCAATTTTTTTATCATTTGTGTGCCACAAATGATAAGATATTGCTGATCTTAAATTGAAGTGCCTTAAAAAGACAATTTGACTTCTACATAGCTAAATGACGCCAAAGGTTTTTGTAATTTAACCATTTAAATATTTTTCTAGTTCACTAAGTGTGGGACTACAATAAAGTTCATGAAGGATTTGTGAATAGTTAATCATATCATAATTAATTGAGTTGTAAAAACTTCACTTACAATTTAATTAATGTTTTTATGAAATAAAACTGTAACTATTCATTATAGGTTCTCACAGAATGATTAGCTGGTATATTAACGACTTTTAAAAAAGTGTCGTTGTGAAGTGACAACCTAAATGTTTTTGTTCATGTAATACTTAATAGTCATTTCAAATTTGTTTACAAATTTTCAGGCAACAAGATGACAAATCTTCATCCAATTTCTTTCATGCTGTGCTAGGAAACTCTAAGCATGTCAATTGTGTTTTTGTAGCTAATTATTGAGTAATGCAGTTGATGTTGGTGCTATAAAATACAAAACTGCGGATACACACTCCAGTAGCTTGACAAGCTGTATACTGGGAGATAAAAAAGAAGAAAAAAAGAAAAAGTGGAGCTGAGTATTTAAACACATTCTGCAGAGGGTGGTTTCAGTCTCCATGGGAGCTCCCTGGAGGCTCTCTGTAAACCTCATAGTGTGGATCCCATCTCACTGAGTAATGACCTACAAACAGAGGGCAGCTCCTCCCTCATTCCAAGGCTACTTAAACCCTGTCAGGAAGCGGGGAGAGCTGAGATGTGATTTTTGGTTTAAGAAAGTGTTATCAGATGACCACAAAATTTCACACCAAAACTGAAAATAAAGGTTCAGAAGAAGTCTTTTATTAAGTCTACTTTGATTTCCAAAAAATGTGGAGTTCTTGAAAGGTAAAAAAATGAATGGGTTAAAGAAAAGGAGGCATATAATGATTTACGATTAAAAAGTATGAAACATAAGAGCATATCTGATGGGGTTTTTTATGTGTGTATCCCAACAGTGCGGAAGCAGTGAGGTTTGCTGTACATAAAGTGTGGTTTTTGCAGGTTGGATCTTACCACATAACAGTGCTGCTGATAGATGTCCCAGCCCATCACACTCTGCTGTGGTGACTCATCACTGCTGGCTTCTTCATTCTCTGTACCAATACCAGTAACTGGTTGCATATCAAAACGTTCAAGTTTTTTTCCCCTTTTTATAAAATACCGTGGTTTAGCACCTATTGCTAAAAATTCTAACAAGCATGTAAAAAGATTTAGAACAGGAGCTGCCTACGGAGTGCTTCCCAGGCTGTGAAGGAGACACATTATCTGAGCTGGAAGCAGATTGAGAGAAACTTCAAACAGCGTCTGTCTTTCCCTTTCTGGAAAGACAGACGCTGATAATCTATTTCAGGGTCTTATCACACAGATGGTTGAGGAAAAGGTGGGGAACGCTGTCTGGAAACATCATCCCACTTTTTTCCTCAATCGTGAACAAAACGCTTTTATCTTTACACGTCCTCCTACAATTCTGATAACGAAGTACCACTTCTAAATATCGCCCGCGTGCATCTGTCATCGCTGATAAACATTTGCCTTACATTTTTGGCTGTCAGGCTACCAGCACCACCGAACTTGGCTGAAATAGGAAGTTCCCCGTTGTTTATATTTTTAGACCTGGAAGCTTGAATGTTTTGGTTCGCTTGCTGATGATATCTTCTTTAAAGCAAATGCAGCAAACATTTAACTTAACAGCTTTTTAAGGGCTGGTTGGAGAACTCGAGCAGGGTCACTCTGTGTTTGTTTGTGCTGGACTTTGAAGATCTTCCAAACCTCCCCGATAGAAGCAGATGTAACCAGGAATAACTTAAATTCTGTGCTGTCCTGTTTTAGTTATTATTCCACTTTGTACAGTACCAGGTATTCAAATACAATGTGAAATCATAACATTTTCTTACATTTAAAGAAAATGTAAAGAAAATGTTTTAAAATGGGATTTTGTGGCATCTTACCCACAATAGATTAAATAGAGTAGATTCAGTTAAACTGCAAGGTATTATTTCTCAGCAGTGTTGAGCTTAATGGCTATATTTTTTATAAAGCATATTTATATCACCCTGAACTGAATACAGTCTCAAAAGTACCATGGAGGTCCATGTGAAATCAACTTCATTAACTACAACACTCTCTTTGCACATTCATTGACACCCTAAGGAAAGTATTGGTTGTCTTTAATTGCCAGCCTATATAGTTTTTCTACTGTGATGTGATGAAGACACAATGACCATCGACATGTTAATCGACCTGTTGGTTGCACAATGTTAGCTGATAATCGATCAGCATACTCAAATTGATCTTCAAAATCATATTTCATCATAGGAACATAGTCCAGCACAAAGGAATATAATAAATAATTTGAGTATGAATAAGAAATAATCTATTTATTTATGTACTTGCAAAATTCCAGCTGCCACACTTATTAACATTTCAATTATGTTATTTTATTTGTTAAACAAAATTCAGAATTTATGTTTTTAATTGAAAAGGCACATCAAAGCACACTAAATCACTTATTAATGACTTTTAGTTTCTCTGGGTCATACATATGGTGCCACACTGAAACCCATCTCTCTTTTTCCACACGTCAAATTGGAGAACACAAGACAACATGCTATTCAAGTTGGTAATGTCTTTTGATCAGTGTAGCTCAGGAAATAGCACTGAAATGACCTAGCCAGCTAAACCTGCTCATATCTGCAATTCATTGTGTTTATTACTGCACTTTGACAAACATGAATTTGTCTTGTAAACAAAGAGTAAAGAGGACAATAGTGGATAGGAAAAACTATCAAAAGGTCACTGTTAGATTTTAATGTGAGATTATAATTCTGCTATTTCATGGCCTTCAACACAAACAAGTTCGTAGCAAACCTGACATAACAGACTAACAGTCTGACAGACAAACAAGGCAGAGTCAAAATCAACAATCCTCTTTTCGCCTGACCCCAGTGAACGTTTTGCGATTACACCTGCTCAGAAAAGGTGGAAATGTCCTGGAAATGGACCAACTTTGGCAAACTGCTAGCAAAACGCTGTGGTGAGAAACAATCTTTCTCCAAATTGTGGCAGCACTTAACAGTCCTCCAAAACCTCCCTTAAAATAGAAGTCTGTACTGTCCCTTTAATGTCATCTAGCAGCACAACTGTGATAAAACAGAGGAGTTTATCTCTACATGCAAATGTGATAATGTCTCTCCACTTGAAGTCAGCATTGACAGAAAGGTTTATGCTCCCAAGCTTGGTGTAGTCTAAAGAAGAACAGCATCAACAAGAGCACTGAATTGCATTGTCTTTGAGCCGTGGTAGTTTATGACACTGCTGATATGTCAGTGTTTCTACGTCACAATATGGCCTTGTGAACAAGTGAAACACAAACACAACTGTGTTGCGCATTTACATCTATTCAAAGTAGAAAGGGTCATGCAATGCTACAGCCTGAAACATGCTGATGCTCAAAGATGGAAGCATAGACTAACAAAACGTCTTCTATTTTTTGTTCTCTAGTCTCAGTAAATGAAAGTCTACTAAACTAAAAACCTGTGATTAAAAGTGATAATGCACCACATTATTAGCATTGTGGTGAGATATCACCACTACAGTGCAACATCCAACCCAACTGGTTTGACTGAGGTTTGACACTCAGCACATTTTTTTTTTACAATGTTAGCAAATTGAAAGGAAAAGAGATACTTCTCAGAGTTTTTTTTTATACAATAACCATCTTTTTACCGAGAAAAGAATATTAACTGTTCAGTATTATTGCCATTATTATACAATCAAGAGCATTTTAAAAGCTTAATTTCTTCTGTTTCATTGTTGTCGCATTGTGTCCTGAATCCCTCAGCACTAAAAAAATTCAACATTTAACAAGTTGTTGAATGTGCGGAAGACTACTTACATCCCACTTTTTTTAAATCTCAGAGTTATAGTTTGTCAGTCTGTTTATATTTCTTTACATTTCTGTTAAATGGAAACTTCCATTTTACATGTTTATGGTCACAAGAGCCAGTTCCAACTGTCCTTTGTGTGAAAAAGGGCTAGACTGCACCCTTGATAGGCTGACAATCCATCATTGTGCCAACTTCTGCTTTGCAAACGTTTTCACACAGCTTTGATCGTTCCACATTGTATAATAGCACAAAAAAGTGCATAGCTGTGAAGGGGGGAAAGGACTTATGGTTTTGATTTAGGTTTTTTTTTTTGTCATTTTTATTTTTTTTTTAAAAGCATTCAATTAAAGTAAACCAAGCCAACTGGATTGAAACTCTGACTTTGCAGCAATCCCTCCTCCAGAAGAAGAGGCCAGTTGACTCCTTTTAGTCATTAACTTTGCACCTATCCCACATTACAAGCATGTGGCGACACTGGAAAGAAACACTTCTCCTTACCAGGACGAAATCTACAGTAGAATCTGCATCAGATGAGCGTCCAACTTGCTGAAACTGATCTGGGATTTGAGAATACAGAACAGACACACAGTACTTTTTACATTGAAAAGTACTGTCTGGAAAATATGTTACAATTTAAACATGCTGATATTTTAACAGCAATTGCATCACTATTATTTAGAGGAAAAAACAACAAAATTTAAACAAATAAAAAACTAATCCGACACTTCCTGAATAACATCTTAGACTAATTTTAGGACACTGTGTTCAAACTATTGACAACGTTGATGTAAATGTGATGAAATCAGTTGTTAAGATTAAATAACAAACAGCTGTGGGACCCGAAAAGCTGAGTATTAAATTTTTTCAGGTACGACCTCCAAGCAGTTTAATCAGACTGTGACGTTTACACCACGGACTTAATGACTGTGCACATGTTTACAAATCCATCCAGATAGCATCACATTCCTTCTGTCCCTGATCATCATCTCTCACATGAAAATGCTCCACTCCTGGTCACATGACAGAGCACACACAGGGCAAACATTTAAAAACACGTCTAAAAACTGCAGCTTCCAACAAATGTACCAAAGGAAAAAGAAACTTACAGAGAAGAAGAAAAAAAAAAGCATTGTGAGTTGCAACAATCCCAGGAGGGTTATGTAAGATTTCTTTGGGAATGGTGGTCACAGCGACCAGTTCATCTCATCTCGGTCTCCATTAGATACCATCGGCAGGCCTCCTTTAACAGCCATTATGAAACTATCTGTCACAAAGCAGTGGCGGCTCCGGCATCCAGCAAACTATTTAAAGGTCGGCAAATCACCCACTCAACACCACACATCTTTAGCAGCACAAGAATGAAGAAGTGTTAATTTTGCAAAAGGAACATTAGAAAGATTCACAGCCAGAAAAGCACCCTTGCTATTTTCAAGTGCTGCGAACTGCTAAGTCATTTTGATTCTCCGGATATTTCCTTCCAAAACCTCCCCTTTAGTGTCTAAGTGTTGCCTGTAATAAAACCCACACTCTAAATAGTTTTTGCAGTGTTGCGAAAGAGGAAAGCTTGTTCTGCAGTAAGATCCATCCATCCATTCTTGCTTCTTTTTTTTCCCTTTTATGCCCACAAAGTGAAACTGAAAATGATTTCAAAGCAAAAAATAAAGCCTTCATAAAAGATTTAAATAACTGATCACATTCCATTTTTTGAGATTCGGCCTGCAGCATACAGCGATCAGCAGTTTATAACATCACAAAGTGACTGTTGTTAAAAAAAAAAGTGTTTTATAGCTTGTAATTTCCTGAAAAAATGTGTAAAACAGCTGTGTTTTGATGCAACGTTGCATTTAGTTGTAGTCGCATTATTTTTATTAAAATTTCAGAAGAGCTGGTGCAGAGGCCAGTCAAAGGGAGCTGCAGCGTTTTGGGTAGGAGGAGCAGCCTTAATCATTGTCACAACAAGTTTGACAAAAATGGACAGGTTGGTTTCATATCTTCTAATACTGAATATCTAAACGTAAGGTTTGGCATAGTCACAGAAAGAAAATAAATATGTGGTTTTCTTTTAGAACTTTTTAGTTTTATTTAGAAATTAAGATTAAAATTTTTGGCCTCACAACAGTTTCTCATCACAGATTTAGACCCGATGGAAAATGATGCATGCAGCAATTAGAATAAGTTAAAGAGCGTCAGCAATTCCTTTACGCTACATGCAGCTCCGCTCTGTCCATTTCTCTTTGCATCGTCTGCTTTGAGCGACGCTCCTACTGAAAAAAATTCACATTTTGTGTGTATGCATGGCCATGAATTATACATTTTGACAAGATGTGTATAAATAAATATTTCTATTTGTTAAATGCCCAAATAATGACAGTCTTTCTTTTAGAAATTCACTTTTACTTCTTTAAAATTCAGAACCTTATAAACGTTTCTTTAGTAGTTGATAGTCCTCCATTGCCTAAGACCAATATGGCCTGCTGTGCTGTTAAGTTATTAAAGTCAACTTGATGTTTTTTCCTTGTTGTAAATCTGTTTCTGACACTAGAAGGCAAACCAATGTGCCTTACTGATCGTTCCTTTCGTTTGGCATAATATGACAAATTTGGCCTCTTATACCAGCAGTAATGAACAATTACTGGTTGACTTTTTAACGCTGTGCTACAAATACAATATGAGGAAATAATAAGGACAACCATAGCTGCTTTGGTAAATGTTAATTTCTCATCTTCTCATCTCATCTTAATTTCTCAGGACCTGTCGGCCTTCTGCTCCCTTCTGGAGCTTGCATGAGTTCACACGGGGCACTGTGGCTTTCTACCCCAGTTGAAGAACATTAGATTAATGGGTTGCTCTAAATTCCCCTTAAGTGTGAGTGTGTGTCCACAGTTTTCTGTCCCAAGTGTCTCTGTGTTGCCCTATGATCACCGTCTCGAGACAAATACCATAGAGTGTGATTTATCCCCTTTGAACTGTAGATTTGTTATGATTGTCTCTATCTTTACACGTAGCATACATAAATCGCCTGGCAATCACTCAATAAATCAACAAGTTGGACAAATTTGACTAATTAAAATTCAGAGTGAACCTCCATGTTCTTCATGAATAGTATGTTCCATAATAATAATAATAATAATTTTGAAAAATGTGACGGCTTTCTCAGGCTACTGTTTAAAAGCTTGATGACAGGAACTCAGATGTAACTCAATTAATGCTCATAATAATCCATAAATTCTCCGTCTTTCTGGATTTGTGTTTTCTGGTGTAATGGGACAGTTAGTCCTCACCTGCTGCCAAAAGAGAAGCTGTTGCTCTTCCTGGTTTTTTCATCTCTTCCTCACAATTTGCATGCCATCATTATCTTAAGCTGGTGATGGCATGCAATCTGTGGCCAGTGCATCAGTCACATGAGTGGGGTTCAAAACGTCAATATGTGTAGGTTTCCTTTCAAAGATGTTCCTGTTGAACTCAGGTGCTCTCAGATGGCTCTGCGTGTCGTTTGTACTCTTCTGAATTCATACTTTAAATCAGTTTTGAAGATCCGAGTTTGGAAGGATATTCAGAAAGAAAACAAACTTTTTTTAAAGGCAAGAAGGACTGCTTTATTTGGCGTATTTAAACTTTTCCACATTTTTGTCACAATCACAACCCAGCCAGCACACCTAGGTGGGCCCCATATGGGAAAAAAGAGGGCAGACCATATGGGTCCCCAATGGGTTTGTCCGCAGTTTGCATGGTGGCCCCACATGGGTTTGCCCATGTAGGGTCGCAGCCTACATGGGCAAACCCATGTGGGGCCACCGTGGAACCCATTTGGGACCCAAATGGTCTGCCCTCTTTTTTCCCATATGGGGCCCACCTAGGTGTGCTGGCTGGGAATGACTGCACTTTATTGAGTTTTTATGATATTGGACAAAAAAAAAAATCTTCATGCCTTCTTTATGTTTAGAACTGATGGACTTCTCAGATCTACAGTATAAAAAAAAAATGTCTGATGATCCGTCACATAAAATACACTGAAGCCTGTTCAAGAGGGATGGATGTGCTTGCAAATACAAGGAGGAGTTGTGTAAACTTCTGTAAACTGCGTTGCAGAGGTGTGTTGTGGTAGTGTCTCCATGAATTAATTAGTGAAGAAAACACTAAATGTAAATGGCCGTTTCTCAGACACTGAATTACAAGCAAATGCATACTCAACTCAGATGATTATTATTTTTTTTTTCCTTCTTGAATAAGACCGACGTCTCACTGGGAATCACATGAGGAGCCCCATGACACTCATTTGTCCCGCACTGACTCAAGTCTGAAAAACCCACCAATTCTTTCCACGCACTCGTGGTCGTGTGCTCGTGTGAAATCCAAAGTTGCGGCAGCATCACCTGTCAGGAGCAGAGGCACCTGTAGCAGAAACAGCCTGAATTCATCCGCTCTGCGGGCCGACAGCTCTCCAGGCCGCATTCCTTCACTTGAGGTTATAGCGAGCATGCGGGGTGACTCGTTGTGCTTTCTCGGTTAAAATTCGGGTACACGAAGAGGCCTTTCCTCGAAGACTTACAGAACAGAGCACTTCCTCTCAAGGCGCCTGAATAACGCTGATAAAAGCTGCTGCTGCTGGTGAGAGGAGTGAGGAGTGACACAGTCACGAGGCTCCGCCCCTCCGTTACCCAATGAGGAGGAAAAACTTTCTGTCCTCTCACTTTTAACTTTACTGATGTCGCTGGCGCCCGTCCGAAAGAGAAGAGCAGGGACCAGATGGGGCTAGCGTTTTCAAGCCAGGAAGTTTGAACATGAAGACCTTCAGCGAGTAGAAGAAAGCAAAGACACCAAGAATCTTTTTGTTGTTGTTGTTTTTGAGTCCATCAAGAGTGCGGCATTATGAAGCCGCTCCGGCGCTTCAGCTTCACTCTGTGGACTCTTCTGGTTTTCAGCGCTCTCCTCCCGGTAGGAAAACTTCTTTTATTTCAACATTTCACTCAGACTTGAACATGATGGTAAGCTGTTTGAAAATCCCTCCACCAAAAAATACAGAGGTAACAGATTGGGGTGTATTCTTTTTGTTGTTTCTTTTCTTAAGGATCAAGTCAGGTTTAATCTGACAGGTGTGATTGCACCTGTTGCGCAGGTAGAGCTCCACACAGACAGTAAAACTAGGAGCTTTGTTTAGGAAATGGCTTCAACTGAAGACAATGTGAGCACAAGTATCAGCTTTTGTTCCTATGTTGGTTAGTTTTTATCAGGGATGTGTTGAATTGGAGAAAATACAATATAAAGGACTATTTATTGGACAGAAATAGTAACTACATCTTTACAGCCACAAACTGTACATACATTTCTAAAGGCAAAAAAAAAAAAAAAAAAAGCTCAGGGTTAGAACTGAGCTGAATTTTTTTTTTTTTCAATTCTAGCTTTCCTAGGAAAAGCAGATGATATCTGAGAAAAAAATATACTTAATTATGGTTGGAAATGTTTAGATCAAGACAAATATTGCTTTTGTTCCAAAGTATTGATGGGTGCGAACGATAGGACACTTGTAGGTCACTAATAAAACGAGCTTGGATTAGAAATGTTTCATCAGCAGCGGAATATATATTTGAAGTCATGAGAAATATATTCTGACAGGATCTTCTTTAATACAGGGAACATATATTGTTTAACATATTTATAGCTACATGCGTTGCAAAAAAATTGGCATCCTTCACAGTAGTAGGTAAGGAAGTAGATAAGTTACATAAATTGTAGATACAGAACAAAACAAATTTAGGACACTAGATGTTTTAATTTTAAATTATGGAGAAAATGTTGTTTTTTTTCATAATTTAACAGACTTAAAGGTACAAAAAGGCACAAATATAGATTAAGAATGTTTTGCTTAGCTCACAATAGCTTAAAGTAGGTATAACTGGAACTCTTGCTACTTTCAGATCGACGGAAATAATTACTAAATCAGGAGAAAATTGATGTTGGTGAGCTGTTCGTGGGTGCTGACACGGGAAATAAACTGTGGCATTATTGTTTCTTATATTTTAGTCCCAAATATGCTCAGAAGTGTCAAAACTGTTTCTGTTGTCGAAATATTATAAGGATGTAAACTGGCATCAAACAAAACTGGAGTTAACCGTGTTGAACTATTTACCAGAAGTCAGAGAAAATACTAATCTATTGTAATTTGACGTGTTTTCAGTTTAAAAATGTTCTTTCACTCATAATAACTAGTGGTGGAGTTTTGCCTGAACCAAGAATCAGTTTGAACTCAGTGAACTTATTATAGTCGACTATTTATTAGATGTTATAAAGAATGTGCAGTAGTTGAACATGTATCGATATATTTACATGCACTTGAGAAAAGTTTGATTATTTTAGACTGTAAAAGACTGAAGCGGGTGACTTTACAGCTGGACTCAGATCGATGCATGTAACTAAAATACTAGTTAGATCCAGTTTGACATATTTACTGAAGAATATGTGCAAAAAGTGTAAAAAAAAAAATATCTGCGGAGAGATGAAGAGGTGTAAAGTTTTAACTGATTAAGATGGAAAGATTTAACTGCGATAAACTATTGAGACTCAAACAGAAAATATACTAATCAAGTTATATTTACAGTCATGGATAAAAGGAGGACAACCTGTGTGAAAACCTTTTTTAAAATCAGTTAATACTGGCAAATTCAAGGTAACAGCAGAACTAAGAAAATGTGTGTCTTTTAAACGTTTAATATAATCAAAATGCATTTTCTGTTCAGGAATAAATCTATTTCCACTAGAATCCATACACAGGTGCATGATGATAACATCATTACTTTGCAGTTTTAAGGAGGGTTTGTCATATTTAAACCTCAGACATTTGATTCGATGTGTTCCTAAATGTTGAAGTTAGCGTGAACGCCGTGGTGAGACCAATGATCTGTCTGATGCCTCCAGAAACAAGACAGTAGTTTGACAGCAGTTTAAAGAGGTCTGAAAATAATTTAAAATAAACTATTTCACTTTGTGAAAGATAATTTAAAAATGGAGAAACGATTGAAAGCAAAATCCACAACATAACCACAACCGGCTGTCCATCAAGTTCACCCTGAGAACAGGCTGTAAGATGTCAGCATATACAGATAGTATTTAGTGGAAGTTGGTAAGTTATATAACCTATTTTAGCTGGAGTTGTCTGGAGTTAACATTAGTGAGAATTAATTGAGAAAAATATGTCACATTGAGCTGCTTTTAAACGCACATAGATGCAAGTATACTCTGCAGTTGAGTATTATTATTATTATTTTTTATTTTTTTTTGGTCTCAACTTGATGCAGGTGGAAAAGTCAAACACTGTACTGATGTATTACAGTTTACAGTCAAAAAGACTCATCCAGTTCTTTTTTGAAAACTTCCCTGTAAAGCACAAATTAGAAATTTTTTTTCTTTTTTTAGAAGTTTCTAGGGTGAAATAATTATTAAAATGCTCTCCTCCCAGCCAGGGAACTATCATAACAAAAGAGTCAGTGGCATCCAAGCAGCTTCCCTGAGATCCACCTGTCCTCGTCCCACTGGCCTGTCTGGTGAGGGATGGATGGAGGGGTGACGGAGGTTGAGAATGGCATGTGAGGAGACGTGTGGCCAACACAAAGGGGTCGGGAATGGAATGAGGTCCCGCTCAGACCCCTTTTTCAGCCAAGTCTGGTCCAGAGCCAGTAGAACCAATGCTTTGAGTTTTTGGCTAAAGAATTACTCAGGAATCTGTTTTTACTGGAGGACGTGCGCCTTTTATGTCCAGGACTGATCTAGTTCAGTTTGTGCAATCAGAGAAAGAGCATCTAGAAGCAGAACTTCAGCAATACTAAATGTGAAAGCTGGGCAGGGTTTTCTGAACTTTGTAGCAAGACAATATAGGGTTTTTTTCTTCAAACATGGGGGGTTTAAACCAAACATCAACACAGCAAGTCTCTTCAAAGTCCTGTAAAGTTCTCCTGACAGAGAAGTTTTCTCCAGCTATCTAGAACATAGTCCCTCAGTGCAGCCCCTCCCCTACCTGTTGCTATGCACTGCTGTTCAGCTGAATGAAAAAAATAACTGCTAAACTGCTTTTTTTTAATTGCTTACAAAAAAAGACCTATTATGCTTTTTGGAAATATTTCTGATGTCAAAAACACAAAGAGTTACGCTGTAGAAGCTAAGAACATAACTTTCTAAAACAGCTGATATTTCTAATGAGCTGTCGATCAAAAGTCTAAATTACAATAACGTCACAAAGGGTCACAATGGTAGGAATATTTTCTTTTCTGGTTTGAATAAACTCAATTAGAATTGGAAACTAATTAGGAAGTGGGAACTAGTATTTTTTCTCAAGGTTATCATGTTGTGAAAATGGTCAAAGAGAACTCACGTATGCAAGATTTGCAGTAACAAAAACTTCAGTTCCCTGTGGAAATGTATATTTTTAGTTCTGCACAAACGGACCAATTCACAGTGATGTGACTCTGTAAAGCCGCTCTGTTCTCTTTTTTTTTTTTTTCCCACCGCATCATTGAACACCTGTTTGTTCAACAGCATGAAACATCTCATAATGTCAACATAGGTAATGTGAGGGAATGTGGAACTGACTCGTCTCAAACACAGTTAGCCAGAAACCAATAAACGGAACAAACATTTTTATTAACAAAGGCCGTTTTTGTCATGAGCCACCAGATACATAATGTGATAAGATCTAGGTGGAATACCTGAAATAAATGGAAACTGACCATTAATAATTAACAGTAAAACTTGACTTATGTGTTCAATTCATGCAGTCTTTAGGACAGAGGTGGTGGGACAGCTTTGCAACACATCTGCTTTTTCAAGGAGTTTTTTGAGGGGGTTGACATAAAAAGCATGATGTTTATCTCATACCAGAGTCAGATTAGGTTTGTCCATGTTATAATTAAAGTCCCTGTGTAGTGCCACTTACAAGCTAGTTACTCATTGTTTCCTGGTAAATTCTGGAAATCATTAATTTGCACAGAAACAAGTGGTTTGTCTAAATGGCCAGCTTTCCGTGTCTTTCCGTCTTTTAAAATTCCCCAACCAATCCAGAATTTATTGGATGATGGACCTTCCTGGAGCACGCACCTTTTGACCTCTCTGGATCTCAGCTTTAGATTATGACCATGTCCAACTGACAGTAGCTCACAGTAGCTCTTTTTTCCCCCTTTTTGTTTGAACACTGACTATTTCTCTCACTGTGACATGCAAAAGCCTGATCACACGATACGATACTTGTTTTATTTTTGAAGGGGAAGTAAAAATTCATTGTGCCATTGATTAAATTAGCTTCGATGAGGACCAAACACTCTGGCCGGAGACGATAGGCAACACATGCAAATGTGAGTCTGACAGCTGCTTTTTAGTGCTGTTAAGAAATGAACAGACATTCAGACTTGCATAATGGCCTACTTTGAAGTTCAGCAAAACTGTTCACTTCATTCGTTCTTGCACAACTGTGGATCAGGTTTTATTGGTTGAGCGAGATGCAGGGATCAGGATTTGCATGTTTAAAAAAGTGCTGAAAGGTTTAAATGTCTCTGTTCCTTTGATAAAATCAGAGATAAGATTTTTAATGTTAGGACAGTCAAAATCAGCTCATTAAGTCTTTGAAGTGTCTTCTTTAAGGAGTAAAGGCAAAAAGGTCATGCTTCTTGCTTTTTGTGGTTACACCATTCATTTTTTTAGGAAAAATATCAAAACAAATGTATTTCTGTCCTTTCTTGTTTACGTTTCAATTCACCTTATTGCGTTTAGTCACATAGAATCTCTGTCTCTTAAAGTTTAACCTCCAAAATGGAGATCCATAAATTCATTTCATGAACTCTGCCAACCTTTCTATCACATTTAGACATCGTTTGACATCTTCGCACCTCTTATTTTTCAAACACTTTTGCATGTCTTTGAGACAGTTGGCAGCATTTTCCTAATTCTAATTCTATTTATTTATTTTCAGAACAATTTTTGCTCAGGGTGCTGTATGTTTGTAACGCCAATCCTCATTGCTCTCATTTCAGATTACAGGAACACAAGATGATGACAAAATGAACATATATTTTTACAACTGTGGGGAAAAAAAAAGCTGGATTAGATGAAATGCATTCAAATTACAGCAGCGACTATCTTTTGCAGGTTTGAGAGTCAGAAATTTAATTTGGTTGTATGTTGCATAAGATGCTAATTTGGATGCAAAAACTCAAAACACTTAAAAGAGTAGAAGTAGAAAAGGGGAAATATTTTGCTTCCTTCTTTGGAATTTATTTTATGTACTGACTTTTTCCATTCAGACAGTTCTGGCATTTTGCACTTTCAAAAAACAAGAAATGTCTGCTTACTCCAACAAACAAAAATCTTATCTATGAAATGACTACTTGCCATTTTTCAACCATATAACTCTGCGGTGGGGTTTGCTTCAGTTTGTTTAACTAACGTTTAACGTTTAACAACGTTTTGCCAAGCCGGATTTAATTCAGTTTTTACCCACTTTTGTATATGACTTTTTATAATGTTTGTAGTCTAAAGTGTGAAAATGTGACGATGCGGCAACAAAACATATCATCTCATTGTACAAGGGTACAGCAACAATAAAGGGCTTCTATTTTTTCTGCTAGCTAGAGACCACTTTTAGGTAGTTTTTGTCTGATCCCTGGTCATAATTGCTGATATAAGTGCAAACTAGTTCAAGTAAAAAGAAAATAACAGGATCCATGCCCCCAGATCGATTGTTTTAAATTCTGAGGACTGGATGAAATAGTATTAGTTTTTTGGTAACTGTGAGTAAAAATTGACCAAGAAGCCAATCGACCTGAACCTGAATCAAAATTATCTTATACATTTTTTCTTTGTTATTAAAACATTACATGAAATCTGGAGGCGGGTATAATCTAGTTTTTTATTTATTTTCTTCAGGTTGGATTACTTCTTTACATATTTCTTATGTTTGTCATACTTCCATGTTAAAGATCATCAGACAAATTTCAATATCAACTCAACATTAAATAAGTAAATGCAAAAAGCAATTTTCTCTTGATAATTGCATTTATTAAGGGAAGAAGGCGATCCAATACAATCTGTACCTTTATGTAAATAATTAATTGCCTCCTAACACTCAGAAAATTCAGCATAGTCTTTATAGCAGAATTGTTTTAATTCAGACACCTTGGAGAGTTTCAAGCCTGAACTGCCTGGCACCTTAATTTGATGCAAATCTATGCTTTAACTAGGCCACTTCAAAACTCAGATGTTTTGTATTTGCAGTCAATATTGGTGGACGTGCTGATACTTTGTTTGGGTTTTTTAATATATTTCCATCAGTGTGCGTGCATTATCAAAGCTTAAACCCCAACTTATTAGGAAAAGTACAACACTTTGCATAAGTTTATCATGCCATGGAGCTTTTCCCTGTTCTGACTAATTATGTTGCTTCCTCTCTCGCTCCATCGCAGATTGTAGAAATTAGAGAGTAGTGACATTTCTGTAAGCGTCTTGGACCAAAGGAATGTGAGATTTTTCCACTACTAAAAGAATTGTTGCTGTGTGAGGAACAAATGTAATGCAACTGAATTCATTTTGTGCAGTTGTTTAAAACAAGAATGATGTGGAATGACGCACTTTCTACTCTCTGACATCGGATCCACTTCTCTTTCTCAGTGCACTCGTATTACTATTATTTAAATTGCAATTGGGGCACGTCTGCTGGCCTCGCATTGTTGCGTTGAAGTAGATAAGTCAAAAATCAAGCCCTCCTTTGTGGGACGTCCCACCCACTCTCAGCTGCCCTCTCATCTCTTTCAGGGCGGCTCAGTTTCAGATTACCATCTGTAAACGATGCTGCTTTTTGACCAGGAATGTAACTGGAAGCCGTACATGTTCAGTGCAAAATGAATTACAAAGAGTCACAGTTCCCCATTCATGTAAATGAGACACAGGCTTCTCTGGCAGCCTGAAAGACTTCATTGTCCAGGAGAGGGTTATCATTTTATCAGTGGCCTCTGAATAAGTTAATGAGAAAACGCTGTAAGGGTGATATAAGAAATGATTTTTCTCTCATTTTGAATGATTTACCATAATCTGGTTATACTTTTACACCAGATTAACTGCTTTAAATGCCTTGAAATTAAAACGACCCATATGGAAATGCAGCATATAAAAGGGCGTAAATAAAAATTTCTGTTTTCTTTTTTATAGTGCACATCACTTGATGTCCATACCTTCTTACATGTTATTTGTTCAGTACATAAAGTTCCTTTAAAATAATTGTCATTTCATTCCCAAAATTGAACCACTTGGGACAAGTCTAACGCTACTCAAATACAAACATACATTGTTTCTGGGAATCACCAAAAACAATAAGCAGGCTTGTTTATCAGTCCTCATGCCGTAACACTGTTACACCTGCTATTTATTTTTGACAATCAATTTCGCAACTGAGCATGTGATGTATTGAAAACATGCAGAACGGGACCCTGAAACTCATTGGTGTAAGCTATAATATCACATGTATATGTTAAAATCCCTGTTTTGGTCGTATTCAAATTTTACAGAGAAAATTTTAGGCTTTCATTAGCTACAAGCCGTCATCTGGATTAACAGAAATAGTTGCTTGAAATAAGCCAGATTTTTAGTAAGGATACATTCAGCATAAAAAGTAAAGAAATTTTGTTTGGTGAATTTTTTTCTGGTGAGAAACAAGGCTTTTTGGCAACAGATCTTATAAA
The DNA here is from genome assembly GCA_903067095.1 of Girardinus metallicus. NCBI lineage: Eukaryota > Metazoa > Chordata > Actinopteri > Cyprinodontiformes > Poeciliidae > Girardinus > Girardinus metallicus. The sequence goes on along the minus strand of CAEGAE010017826.1, from coordinate 2,811 downwards.
GCAGATAGTCAAAATTGTAAATGATCTTTTAAGTGACGACACTTGAAGAAAATTCATTTGTGAATGGTGCAACAGAGTAAAATTTTCAGGTTATATCTATGAAAAGCTGTCAGTTGCCCTGCCAATGCCAAACAGTTGATTCTATTATTGATTTGTTTGCCATTGTTTATCAAATAAAATGATTGCTGTCCTTTGAAACAGAACATATTGAAGCTCCATCCCAGCGCGCTAAGATTTATTGTTAAGAAGGATTGTTACAACACAGAAATAATCTACCAAACACAAATTAGTTTACTTTTTTCTGAAGATATAACTTTTTTTTTTTAAACAAATAGCAGAAATAAATGGAACTATTTAAAAAAAATTCTAATTTATTGAGATGCAGCTGTACATCCAAGCCATTTCAATAAGTAGCATCAGTGTTATTCACATCACCTGTTGTTGGTAATCGTATGACAGATAAAGTCGGGGGCTAAGGAAACAAGTTAGCCAGATTTATTTATCTGCTGTTTTTTTGCTTTGTTTTGTTTTTTTACAAAAAAAAAAAACGGTGCCTTTGCCCCATGTTGCAGCCTTCTTTCTTAGATTTTGGATCTTAGCTGCATCAGGAAATATCTGAGCAATTGACCTTTTTTAGAACGTGTTCTGGACTAAAGCTTCAGTTTTGACTGTAAAGATGTAACATTTACAGTAGCTGTTGAAACTAAATAGGTCAAAACCTTCTGTAAGAACAAAATTAGAGTTTCTGTTTTAAATAGACATGAAAACATAGATTGTTGAAGCTTTGAAGAAGGTGAAGCAGATAAGATCCAGTTTGGGCCTAAAGTCTAATTTTAAACTGTGAATAGTTTCTTAATACTTGCACTGAACATCAGACTTTCTTTTTATCATATTAAGACTGTAATGACATGTTGAGAAAAGCAGAAAGAAGCCAGTTAGTAATAGTACAAATTCTTTATTGTGGTTTTTCTCATCAGTCATACATTTATACTCCTCTTTTCTCTTTCACACCGCTCACCCTGATCACGCTTCAGCGTGTCCGCTACAGTGGCTGGAGCCCATGGGTGTGGGTGTGTGCGCGTTCAACCGCGATTTCCACCAGCATCATGAGGAAGCTCTGATGGCAGGCACAGAGTACAGCGATGGGTATCTGCTGCCAGCAGCTGTGCGGCTCTGCAGCGCAGTGAGAGTCAGTCAGTAAATACCACGTCACTCATTTTCATAGACTGATGTGGCGTGCGATAGTAGCTGTAGAAGAGAAACACTCTCATAGCTAAAGCTATTTTCCTCTGGACTTGTTTTTTTTTTTTTATTTTGCAGGCAGTCGGGATATTTTTAGACCCAACTCATTTTCATGAATCATGTGTCTGTTTGTGTTTGGCTTCTGTGTAATTTCGATCAGACAGTTTTACTTAGAAGGAAAAGATGTGTGTTTTAATGCTGCATATTGCCAAACAACGAGCGCAAAGGTGTGAACACACCAAGTGCTTAAGTTGTAAGCGATTCAAAAATGGAACCAGCCGGACACTTTGTGCTGTAAAAGTTAAAACTAATGAAACTTACGTTTTAAAAATTATTTAAATAATATATTTACCTATAATCTACTGATGCTGTTTAAACAATATATTTACCTATAATCTACTGATGTTCCATACGACAAGAAAAAGTAGAATGACATTAAAGCTAAAAGTTTTTCACAATCATTGGGGATAATATGAGGATAATTTGAGCTGTTTCTTTGATTATAGTTAAAATTAATTTGTAAATTATTCAATGAAGGTTAAAAGTTGCCAAAAAAATTTACATCATGGATAAATTACAAGCCCTAATTTTATGTTAAGCCATTAATAATGACTGATAATAATATGTAATGATGGCTGTCAAGTTTAAAACTAATAAAGATGCTATAATCAATTTCTCAACACTTAAGTAGCCTTTTACCAAAATACATTTTTAACTCTTGTATAATTGCTGAGATGGTTATTTTGAGTAGGGCTGAAACGATTCCTCGATTATTAAAATTCCTCGAGGAAAATTTATCTGCCTCGAAGCTTTGTTAATTCATGTGTTATTATTTAATGCACCATGTTCCGGCCGGGTTATTATTTGCGCTGTGCAGCGTTCTCACTTCCCCCTGAGTTGTTGACGAAAGCTAAGTGCTAGCAGCATAACGTACAGTTTTCAAGTTTGGCCTGGGAGGATTTTATTGATTGATGATAATGTCTGGGTCTTTGTCGTTGGGGACCAATAAGCATCCTTAAAATGACTGGCGCGATACCTGGAGTACGGCAGCTTTTCTCCTCACGGAGCTGCTGCCTAGTGGCCCCAGCGGGGAAGAGCACTGCAGGTGTATTTATACAGGTGAGCGGATAGACTGTACACTGTGGGCGGCTGCGCATTAGATAATTAACGTGAGTGTAGCTTTAGGGACAAACTGGAAAATTTATTTCATATCATCCTGGTCTTAACAAAGGGTGGCGGAGCACGTTCTGGCGGCACATATCTGGTAGATGAGTTTCTGTGTGTGACGACCACAAAAGCTATAAATGTCTGGGCAAGGTGAGAGTTCATCTATTAAACTGACTGAAGTTGAATACATAAACCAAAAGCTGAAGAATAGACATTTTTTATAAGCGTATTTGTGAGCCTGCCTCTTTATTATTACATTGAATATAATTTCAGATTTTGTATAACTTTTCTTCAGATTAACTTAGAAAGTGAGCTATTATTGTTACAAGTTAATTTTCTAAACTACAGAAAAGTAACTGTTAGAGAAGCTCAAATGTGAAAAATTGGACTGATATTGATATG
>CAEGAE010017817.1:0-40243 GCA_903067095.1 Girardinus metallicus | reverse complement strand
GTGTTATGTGCTCTATCTTCCTGGTTTTAGTGAGAACGCGAGCAGCAGCATTCTGGATCAGCTGCAGCTGTTTGATTGATTTGCTAGTCAGACCTGTGAAGACACTGTTGCAGTAATCAATGCGACTAAAGATAAACGCATGGATGAGTTTCTCTAGATCTCGCTGAGACATAAGTCCTCTAATCCTGGAGATGTTCTTCAGGTGATAGAAGGCCGACTTTGTAACTGTCTTTATGTGGTTATGAATGTTCAGGTCAGAGTCCTAAATATGATATACTGATATATGCAGTGCTGTTGGTGAATGTAGGATAAGTAAATTAATAGAAACCAAAATTCACAAAAGAAAAGAAGAAATACATTATTTATTGTAAAATGTATATTTCAGTGGCGACTTTATTTTGCAATGCACTAGTGAAGTTTTAACTCTACTTGTTCAGTTTTGATTTTGATTCCAAACTTTTACGATATAATTTATGTAAAGGCATCACTAACCAGGACAGGTTTTTACATAGTTTGAAAAATATTTGGCATGAACACCTCAGAGACACAAAAATATGTCATTGCATAGAATATGTATTTTACACTCTGCATCCTGTTGCATATTCAACAACAACAACAAAAATAACATGAAATTGACCTAGATCACCTACACAACAGGACTGGATGTTTTTTCACATTTGCACTCACATAAAAACCAGATGTGTTGCTTAAAATTTAACCAATACCCGTCTGAATCAAGAGCTGCGGGTAATGAAACCCAATAAAATCTAATTACAGCAAATTAATTATAAACTATTCATAATGCAACTTTATTTTACTGTCAATGAATTTTTCAGGTCAAAAAAAGATTAGGCTAGAAGGTACGGAAAATATTGAAAATTGCTAAACCATTCAACTGTGTCTGTATTGCTTCTCTAATTTAATTGTGATTCTCACTGTCAAAAGAAGCACTGCATAGTGAAAGAGCCTAAAAAAAAGAACTTAAGATTGTAAATATAGTTGTGTGTGAAGCCCATGCTGATATCAAAGTCATCATAGAGTGAGGGAACACTTTCATATTAGTATTACTTTTAATATACCTATTTACAAAGTTATACTTAGTCTCCTCAGCATATGTAATTGGAATACTTTTTTAATGGTTTAATTATATAATGGAGAACCATTTCCCATGTTTTAGCAGAACATTCAGTTTCAATATTTTTTCACATATTTTGTCTTTTTGTAATATTAACAAATCTGGCAGCCTATAAATGTCTTTCCCATTGGCTCTCCAGATAAAGGATGTGACTGCCATGTTGTCTGCCACAGGTAATGATAAACAACTCAAATCTACTGCTATGGACTTATAAACTAGTCATTTTTAATACTTCATAATATTTTGTCTCCTTGCTTTTTCAAACATGCCAGAGCTCTTGGCTGTTTCTAGAATTTTTATTGTCCCTCAGTCATTTCGTCTGCTATAAATCATGTCTTTGTTTTCGGTATTGTTTGTGGTACACACTCCATTGTGCTTGTCAGTTTGCAAGAATTTTTATTTTTGAGAGCTGCATTCTGGCACATCTCAAAAAGAATTATGAGAATAAAAACAATATTCCACAGACACAGACAAAACTGAAAGAAACTGAATGAAGGCTAAGTCTTGGCACATTTATCAACAAACAATAATATTTTTCAAAGTATAATGAAAAATATTGCTGCTTATGTCTGTCATTCATGACTTCCAATAAAATGTGGTAATTGTTTGTGTTGATAATAAAGCAAATATTTCTTAAAGGAGCTGTATTATTTATTTTCCAGGCAAAGTGTGTCATTTTATAGCAGAATCAAATGACTATGCTGCCTACAGTCATTTTAAAAATGATGTATATGAAACATGGCTTAAGAGTATTTTGACTTTGTAAATTGATGTCTTGAAATTGGGCCTGTGTCTCTTTAAGAATCTCCTACTCATTCTGACACTCCGCCTTCAGTACCTTACACTGTTTACAACCCTTCTTAGGCGCGTTGGACTGAGAAGTAGTTCCTATAAAAATTGTTACTGTAAAAAGTACACATTCCCGCAGTGTTAAGAGAAGGGGCCATTTGGACCCGATGAACTTTTAACCCTGTGGGCAGTCCGACAGGGTGGCACTGACCCCATCTGCGCTTTTACAAGCTTTTTTTGTGTATGTGTGTGTGTGGGATTCTGGGAACTGATGGTCTGACGGGACCACACTCCCGCTTCTCCGCTGTCTGTCCGTGACACCTGCCATGCTCCTCCTCAGCCACAAAGTGGACTTGTTGTGTGTCCTTTGCATCACTTTAAGTTTATCACTTACTGTGCTTCTTTGAGTCTGATGGAAGTTTTTCTCTGTCTCATCCTTCTTAGTTCAAATTTATTCCCAGTGGGGTTAGATTGTGCATGCCGCATTACGTTTCCTTTTTAGGATTTGTGGCTAAACATTTGGCAAGCTCTGTCTTAATTCCCTGCACTGTTACATTTGTCAGAGAGGTCTACTGAACCAGAACACCAGAAGTTTTCAGAAGTATTTGCACTTGAAAGTACTTCCACAGTTGTTTACTTTATTGACTAGATGCCTGCAATACATACAGTTCATACTCTGTCCAACAATCTAATCATACAGTCTGGTAAATATGTTTACCTAGTTCACTCCTGATCAAAATCTTAATGCCTTTACTACAATTATCTTTCTGGTGTCATTACAAGTAACCAGTTTATTTTTTTATGGTGTTTGCTGGGAATGGGATCCATTCCAGTGCTGTCTTTAAAAAACTAAATAATTCAGCAATACAGATGTGCAAAACTAAACTTGATCTGTTTACTTTTTCTCAATGGTCCACTGAGATTGCTTCTTTGTCAATTGGTGCTATGTAAATAAACTGAACCGGACAGAATTATATTAGCCAGTGAGATAATTTACAAGAAAGGTAAACAATAATGGCTCCACTCTACACCGATGATCCCAGGAAAAGCTTTTAGGAATTCTGGCCTGAAGGAAGGGATAAATGTGCTAAGGGAGTTATCATGGAGCACACAGGAAAAGCTAATTGGCTTTGATTAATCAGAAGCCAGTATAATATATTTCATTAGGCTAGAGGAAGAGTGACACTACAGAAACAGACTGCTGCGCTCACTTTCTTTTGCCAATCACGTGTCTGTATATTTTCATTATACACTCACAAATGTAGGCACACGCTCCAGCGCAGACACACAAAAACCAAATTACACACCTTAAGTTGCTACCGTTGCTGCTTCCATGGAGTAACCCTGACGTTCTCTCAGCAGCACAGCCACCATATTAGAGCTTTATATTTGCAGGGGAGGTTGTGTGACAGATGGCGAAGCCACATGTCGGTAGATGTGTGTGCATGTGGGGAGAGAAAGAGAGAGAGAGAGATGAAAGAGACAGCAAAAGACTGACTTGCTGACTTTTTTTCTGACCGGTCTGCGGCTAAATCCTTTGCTAAGCCTGCAACTGATACAAAAACAGTTCAGGGTTGGATTTTTGTGATTAATTCACTGAAACTACATACTTGAGTTAAATGTTGTGATCCATTCATCTGTTTAAAATCTCTTTTTTTCATAACTGAACAGTGCTACAATTTTACTTTTTGTGATAAGCAGGCAGATAATAAGTGGAGTTCGGATTATGCTTCCCAGCCAGCTGTGCACAAGGCATGTATGTATATCTCAGGTGATTACTGTGAACCAAAACACAAAATATGGAATATGGTTCAGTAGAAGCTTAGCTATGCTGGCACAAGCCATAAAGTTGCTACTGTATGTTGTATTTTTAAGGCTTAGGGTCAAAATATCAGTGACATACTACTATTAACTGCTTAGTACTTTAATTTAATAGAAAGCATTGATTAATGATGGCCAATTAGACTAAACCTCACAGGAAAAGCTTTGAGGAGTTTAGCTTATTTAGATTGCATTAAAAAGAAAGAAATGCCAACTATGTTAACACTTAGATTTGGCACTAATGGAGTCATTGATTTATAAAGTGTGTATTTACACACATTGTACAAGTGTATATCTCAGTATACCTAAATATATACCTCAATTCTATCAGATTATTCACACTCTAGGACCATGATTAATCATGATTAATCACTATGTTTAACATTTGAAGATTCTCAGTTTTCCAGGTTATTAATTTTAAAAGTCGTGTTGTTTCAAACATTACTTTAGAAAAGTTAACCATGTTAACTCAATTGTCTCATTAGGTGTCATTTATGTGATCAAAAATGTGAACAGCATAGTGAGCTGTTCTTATGTCTGTCTAAATTCAACAAACCAGTATATTAAAATAGAGCCATAGAAAACAAACTATATTCCTGCACTTTAAATGAACATAACAAAGAACTTTTGTGACCTATCTGCTGTCACATTTAACCTACAGTACCTTCAACCAGTCACTTAGATCGACTAACTTGTTGACATTTCTAGCTGACGGAGCTTTTTTGTACAATGTGTCCTGCTAGAGAAAAATGTTTTCAAACGGTACTGTCGAAGCAGGTGTAGCTAAGCACCCCAGAGTATTGTCTGTGGATAATCCTCCAACATCAGACTTTGACTCCGATCCCGTGACTAGATGAACTGTCTTTTTCTTCGGTGGCTCTGGCACCATTTCAATGTCTGTCATCTCACTCAGCGTTTTCCACATCTCTAATGTTTTTTCCCAGGGCCGGTATCTGAGGTTCATAAATCTTAAATCTAAAGCGGTTGCTACCTTTAGCCAGTCCAAAGTTCTCTTTCCATTTGTTGAGATCCTTTGAAGCGGGCTGTTAGCTGCTTCAACATCTGACACCTGTGTTATGAAGATGGCAGAGTGCATATAGCACAGCAGAACAAGACACAAACTTTTCTCCACCTAGGGGTTCTGTGATGACCTACATTGCAGACACACAAAACACACCATAGGTAAACTGCAGAATAGAGTTAATAATAAACATGTAACTGATATTACATTATGGCTATAGACCCTGAGTATGTCCATATTCCATATTGCAGAGCAAATGTATACTCATTTCAATTTAGATTAAAAATTACAGAAATGGAGAAGAAAGAAGAAACTTGCTTTACTTTGCAAAAGTAAGACAAGATGAGATGAGATGCATTTTTCAAAAATAATACCCTGCTCCTCCGTTTCCATCATGAGTTCAATCAGGCCTTTTCTGTCATAATATTTGATGAAGTCATGGATTGGCACTGTGGTAACAGAGTCATTAGTGTAAATGCCAAGCAGTGGTGGAGAGCTAACATGTCTTTGTGCATCGCCACAAGTAGCTGCCATCACAGGGGAGTAGGTGTTATCATCACTGACCAGCTGCTGCCTGTCAGCGAGAAAGGATTGCAACCAGTGAATTAAACATGGATTAATCCCCAACCAATGTCTTTTACAGAACAAAGTCTGCCAGTGTTGTATTAAATGCAGATGAAAAGTCCTTTACAATATCCAAACCGTATGGTTTAAAAAGTGGACGAGGGTGGAAATTGTGCTTTTTGTTTTCTGCAAATAGAAGTTTAGGGCAAACTTTGCCTGCCTTGAAAGATACTGCATATTTTTATGAAAATAACCTCACCAGACTATACCCATTGAAGACCACTGCACCCTTGGACAGAGTTTTTGGATCAAACATCAGGTGTTTTTGGTTGCATGAGTACCCCTCATAGAAACAGTAACAAATTGAATGTGATGATAGCAATATATTTTAGTTAGGAATTTGAGAAGGCTGTATATTGTAGCAAATGTAATTAACCTGGTTTTATTGTGGAAATATTGAAATTGTAGTCCTGTGTGTGTTTGCACATGCTATCTGTGCATCTGTGAACATTGCAGCTTATGTGTGTGGTGTCCTGCTGATGTGGTGCACACAGGGACCTCTAATCCCCCTGGATACAGACACGGTGGGTAACCTTTACAAAGCATCTTGTGGCCAAGCAAGCTTCGAACCGAAGGCAAAAGCAAATAATGTAGACTTTAGAGGATATGATACAATGATACTGCATCAGACTTCAGATTGATTTTTTGTATTTTAGATTATTTGTATTCAAGGGAGAAGCTATTTTAGTGACCACCTTTGTAAACTCCAAATAAACTAAATATTTTTCCAAAACCACACTAGGTAAAAGTAAAAAAAACAAAACAAGAAAACATAAAAGTTTAGAAAAGCAAATGGATTTTTAACACTTTAACTAAAGGATCTTGTGAATCAATTAAAACCATGAAATAATCACATTTCCATTTATCAAAGTGAATGCAGCCACAAATTTCTATTCTTTTAGATGTGAAGAAAAGATCAATAAATTAAATGCAATGCCACAAATATAAAGTTAATAATGATTATACTTCCTCTAAAAGCTAAGGAAACAACCTGACTGCATCAAGCCTTCAGCTCGGTTTATCAGAGCAGCAATGCAATGGAGAAGTAGCGTTCAAAGATATTTAAAGATGGAGTGGATAGAGGAACAAACAAGACAGGAACAACAAAACCAAAGAAACAAAAAACCCAATCAACAATACCAGCAGTGAGACACAAGTGGAGAGAGATGATCAGTACATTACTTAATAACCCTGTGGTGTAATTACTACAGAGGCAAGTCGTAGTAATAAAAGCCAGTCATATAATTTGTCTTTTTTATTTATGAAGTGTTGAACCTAATCTTGAAGACAGACAGAGGGTCTGCCGCTAAGTCCAAAACTTGGAGCCTCTCACCCAGAATGGAGCCTGAATGTTGAAAGGTCGATGCTTCATTCTACTTTTTAGAAAGTTGGGAAACCACAAATAAACCCCAAGCCTGGGAGCAAAGTGCTTGGGTAAAAGTGAAACTATGACATCTTCAAGATGTGATTGAGCACAGGGCTTAATGTTGCAAGAAGGATTTTATATTTAATTATTGAAAAACCAATAAAAGGAAAGTATTACTGGGAAATATGATCTCTTCTGTTATAGTCCCCAATAGATTTCATGATCCAGAATTTTTCAAAAATGTCAGTGAGTTGTGTTTTAATGATACATTCACTGCTGCTATGGCCATAATATGCTAGTTTATAAATATATTTAGGTGAATATCATTTCTGATTAGGAGTAATATCACAGCCACCACTGCAATCAAAAGCTCTCCTTTACAAAGACTTAGCAGGATAACTAATATGGTCTGTTCATTAACACCCACTCAAGGAAAAGGAAACAATAAGCTGTGAAATTGCACACACACAACTCTTGTCACCTCTTGTTCGATAAAACAAATTAAATTTCAACATGTCAAAACATAAGATATATCATTTTCATTCAGACCTGCACTCTTTAATATTCCGTATTCTTCTTGTGCAGAGGAGGACCACACACTCCGGATCCTACTCTACTCGCTCATCTTCTTCTCAAGTGTTTCTGGCAACCTGCTGATCATCGTGGTGCTCACATTCAATAAGAACATGCGCACTATCACCAACACCTTCCTGTTGTCACTCGCCATGAGCGACCTGATGATGGCCATATTCTGCATGCCTTTCAACTTGATCCCCAGCATTCTCAAGGACTTTGTCTTTGGAGCTCTGATGTGCAAGATAGTGACCTACCTTATGGGTGAGTAACAAGGAACTTGAGGGTAAAGGGGAAATTCAACTGAACCATTAGCATCAAGGAGGCGGGAGATTAAATTATGTTAAGTTGTTTTCTTAAGACAATTCAAACTCACCCACACACCCTCATTCTTGCTCCAAAATTACACACAGGTGAATATTTTTACTAATTAGGTCACTTTTGAAGGCTATTGGTTGCATCTTATTTATGGGGGTCAGAGTAAAGGGTGTTCAGATTTTTCTTGTTTCTTACCATTCACTATGCAGTTACATTCCAGTACTGAGGTATACATGTGGTGAGGCCTGGATTAATTCTTTTTTTTTTCCAATAGCAAAGCTATATGTCCTTTGCTTGTTATGAGCAAAATTTTCACCTTGTAACCTTCCATTCATATCTGAATCATTTCTACTTGAATGTACTTTGAAAAGTCATTTATATCAGATCTCACTGAATTTTAAGCACTGCCTGACGGTGGTAGAATACCTTGGGATGAGAACTTGCAGATGGAAGGTCATTTGCCTCCTAACAGAGGTTAAAAGTGACTTGACCATAAGCTATTTCTATCAAGATTATGCATGAGTCACCATGTTTGGAATAATGCTCAAAAAAAAAAAAAAAAAAAAAATCAAACTCCAAATTGCTGCAATATTTTCAGTGTGATTCTTCTTTTCCAGCAGTAAAGAGAGGACATTGGAAGATAAGCCATAAATTCACTCTTAGTCATCAATGTACTCCTTGTATCTACAAATAAATTGCTCTTAGTACAATGAGAGTAAGTACATTTACCCTTACTTGCTTTAAACATTATAATGGCAGGAGCTTTTTTGGTGAGCCAGTCCTAAGTGGGTATTCAGTGAAATCTAATTGATCACTGGTTCTTTTTTGTGTCAAAATACAATAAAAAAAGTTAACATTAGATTTATTAAGCATGTGAAATATCTAAAGCTAAACAATATAACTACTGCAAATCAGCTTTAGACACTCAATGGCTGGGTTGTCCCAAGTAATGGCAACTGAACTTTTTTATTTCTTGAAGATTTCTTGGTACAAGGTGAACTGTCCTCACAACTTTGTCTTCACACACAAGTGAAGTCCAATTGCCTTTTGCTTAAGCACCTTTGATTGTCACATTTTGGATGACTGAGAATCTACACTAGCGCACTGCATTGTTACTACCTAAAAACTTTACACTTTTCCTTGTAGATAGAGTAGATTTGGATCTGTGGACTTTCACATTACATTATGAATAGAAAACTTAAAAAGTGGCTCCCAAAACCTTACTGACCACTGCTAGGAGAGCACTCTGTTACTGGGGCAGAAGCCCTGCCAGGTTTAAGAGTTATGATTATGACTATGATGTAGTATGTAGCACTGACCAATGTCAACCACTCAATATGTACAGTGGCTTTGTTCCAGCAGTCCCAATGTGTTGGCATTAAATCTATCATAGAAATGTTGCAGCTGGTAATGAAACATCATCGCAGTAGTAGAAGTATGTTTATTAATCACAATAACTTTACCTGCCATAGCGAAGCATTTAAACTTTGCCTGGCTATAAAATGGACAAAGACCAACATCAATAATCCCACCCACCCCACTTCCTGACCATAATTTCTTTATATTAATGTAGAAAATAAGACACTCTCTTTCATCTTGACAATCCAAACATATAGCTATAAAGTTAACTGTGAATAGGACTATTGATGCTTTTACAGGGAACTGAAAACTGGTTTAGGTTGACCAAATGGCCAAACAAGACTAATCTTTAAAGTTTTATTTTTATCCTAAATTTTGCCTACTAGAAAAGTAAAATTTTATAAAACAAATTTGAAGTGAACTAAAAATAAAGAACGGCCTACCTAAAATATCTGTAAAAAATGTCCATTGATATCCAGACTTAGGAAGGTAGAAATTCCCACTGTAAGTGTCATGTTTTTTCATGTGGTAGTTTACATGTAAAGCTGTTTCAAGGTCTTGGAATATGAGAAAGACATCTTTTCTCAATTTTTGCATGAATCAAAATGTGTAATTTTTTACTTTGAAAATCTGCTTTAGAGTTTATTGAATCCAATTTGGAATAAGGAAAAGAAACTTCCCCTGTCTAATTTAGTAACAGTCCTTTTTTATACAAGAAAATTACTCTTTCAAAGCTATAAGGAATCCGATACAGTACTGCCATTAGCAGCGACTGACTTGCCTCTAGCAGAAAATGAATAGAGAACAAAACCATCTTCAGACATTGTAGCCCATCATTGTCTTGCTACAATAAAACTCCAGATAGATGCAGCTCCTGTAATCAGGAAGGTAACACGTTTCCTGACCTGACGTCAATCAAATTACAAAAGAGGTCGATCACTATTGAGTGGCTGCACATCCACTGACTATTTTCATCACCTTTTCCAATTGTGGGAGGTTCATTGATGTATACTTTCTGTAGTATTCATTTGGAGTTCCTAAGTGGTAATTTTCCAGTAGTCAAGGTGTGTAATGAGGTTTTTTTTTTTTTTTTTTACTGCTACAGTATTCTTATTGTCATGAAGAAGTCTCTAATTATATTCCCGTATAGACTGGATAGGCAAACATTTGAGCTGGTCAGATTCTTTTTTTTGTATTTGAAAGGCTATTAGGATTGTCACTTCGCATGAAGAATTTATTGGACATTTGAGTAATGTGCCTGAGTTGCAAATGAGCAATGAGTGATCTCACTGTCTAAGCATCTGAAAAAGAGACTGCTGGAAACTAAGTTACCTATGCATGAAGATGATTCTTAAGTGTGAGTACTATTGATGCTGTTCTACTCTAATTACAGAGAATATTTTTATGAAGAGAAACATAGTGCCCTTAAAAAGTAAAACTTTTAAAACATCCCTTTTGTCTTATCATTTTTATTAATCTTACAAATTAAACATGGTCAACAAAATCAGGCTTTTTTGACAAAAAAATAAAAGAAATAAAAAAAAATGTCAAAGTAAAAACTAATTTCTACAAAAATAATAAATAAAAAACAATGTAACATAAAATAAGTGGTTGCATAAATATTAACCGCCTTAAAGTCAGTATTTAGTAGATGCACATTTGGCTGAAATCACAGCATGGAGTCTGTGTTGATATGTCTCAAATGGAAATAAATGTTCCTTGAAGCCTTAACAAATTATCCTGCAAGATATCCCTATATTTGCTGCATTCGTTTTGCTCATTGCAAGCCTTTTCAGAACCCCACAGCATAATGCTGCCACTACCACGCTTCACAGTTGGGAAGTGTTTTGGTGATGTGCAGTGTTTGGTATCTTTCAAACATGACATCTTATCAAATAGCCAAAATGTTCCATTTTGATCTCATCAGTCCAAAGAATTTGATAGAAATTTTCTTCAACAGTAATTTCCTCGTTGCCATTCTCAAATAAAACTTTGACTGGTGAAGAACCAGGACAAGAGTTATTGTATGCAGAGTCTCGCCCATCTCAGCTGCTGAAGCTTATAATTCCTTCAGTGTAGTAATAGGTGATTTCTTTCTCTAGTTTCCGTTTTGCACAGTCACTCAGTTTGCATAGACGTCCTGGTCTCATGACGTCTGAAAGCTAACAGTTTCATTTTATGAGTGTCAAAGTAAACAAGGCCAAATACAAATCCACAGCTAATTTTTCAGATTTTTATAAGTAGAAAGTATTAAACAGTGTGATAATTTGTATTAGTCTGCCAGAAATCCCCATTAAAAAGTCGGTTTGTCATAAATACTTTTGCAAAACACAACAAAATAAGTAGAGGGGGAAAGAAAGGCTAAACAAAATGAAGGTTTGCTGGTGTTGTAAACCGTCATTTGGAGTCTTCTTTCTACCCACCATCTTCCCATCCTCTACGTATAAAGCTTATATTGTCACAGAGGACATGGATAAGGGAGGTAAAGAGTAATTTCCTGCCTTGTCCTTTTAGGGGTAGATGAACGATCATATCACTGGCAGAGAGTCACATGATTTCCTTTACCATGACATTCAGATATCTGCCCAATTTATTTACCTCAACACTGTGTTCCTCTCCACATGTTGGCTGCACAGCATCAAGCCTGGTTGTAGTTTTAGATATTATTTGGACAATAATCACATTTTCTTCCCTATTCTGAGTTGCAATAATTTTATTTTATTAAAATGAGAAGACAATTGTTTATGTGATAAGATGAATATTTTCTCAGCCCTTTAGATGACCCACTTTGTTCTCCTGCAGGCACATCAGTGAGCATCTCCACATTTAACCTAGTTGCCATAGCCCTTGAGCGCTACAGTGCCATCTGCAAGCCTCTGAAGTCACGGGCATGGCAGACCCAGCCCCATGCCTACCGTGTGATTGCTGTTACGTGGGTGCTAGCCTTCATCATCATGATCCCCTACCCGATCATCAGTCACCTCAGGCCATTTAAACGTCCTGACAACACCACAGCACACCAATGTCGCCACAAGTGGCCTGTCGCAACGGCGGAGCAGACCTGGTGAGTGTTTCGTTCTAAATTGTTTTTATTTGGCATGCTCTTGTGGAAATGGTAGCCAACTGGGAAAATCTGCAACTTTGTGAAGACTTGTTTAGCAACTCTTGTATTTACATGACATGATTCTGTTAACAACACATGTTGGTGATAAAAGAACTTCAGTCTGGGTTGATTATTCATGAATGTGAATAATCAATTAAAATCCAAGGTTTGTAAAAAAAAAAAAGGAAAACAAAATTAATTTATTGGTTTTCAATCCAATTGGGGTGAACAAAAACAATTATTTCAGAAAGAAATAAACCATATGAACAGTAAAATATTAAAATGTACCTGATTATGTTCCTATTCATAAGTTCACCTACGGTTATTTTTATAGTAATTTAACCTGGAAAGACTTTTTTCTAGATGTTTTTATGATCTATTCCAACTCACCATCTCCAGTAATTTGTTTTGAGATAAAGCAAAAGGGACCACAATAATTGCTTTTAACTCTATTTACAGTTCTACACGTTTTGTTGATCTTTTGTTGAACCCATTTTAAATTGTTCAGAAACAAATCAATAAGAATGGAGGACATAAGTAAACAACATCAAAATGAGAGAGTAATTACAGCACATATGCATGCAGGTGCATGCAGATGGAGGTTTTGGCGTTCTTATAATACTGCTGGAGTAATGACATATAATTAGAAATTATGCATGCCTTGGATCACTTCACTCAAACCAACTAACTCTGTGTTATGCAGAACTTTGCTTCTTATTGTAGCCCTTGTGAGACAGAACAACAGCAGATAGGTTACTGAAAGTTTTACTTGTACTAATTAATTTTAAACTTTTACTGAATCAGTATTGCCAGAAATTCATGGGGTTACAAAAAATATGTGCTCTTCGTTTCAGCTATGAAAGTCTGACATCTTTTTGTTGCCGTTTTCTGGAGATAACAAGATGACCTTGAGAAAATTCAGAATCTTGAGAAAACTATCAGAAAAAAAATATTTGAGGGAAACATCTGCTTTTGGCTTTATTAGACTAGGGATAAATGAGTAAAAATGAAAAAGATTGAAATTATTCTCTCTGTTTACAACTAGATTATCCACTTTGTAAGTCACTTAGAAATACAAGCTATCAGTTTCATAGCTACCTGATTTTTTTTTACTTAATCTCAAGGATTCCTGTTGAGACTATGTAAAAGAGGCTATGTATAGATTTTGCCAGTCAGAGGGTGTGACCAAGTGGCAACAGACTCGAAAGCAATGTTGGTGTGTCAGTCTAAAGTGAAACTGCAAGACAGCTAGTTTTTGTTACAGGCTGAAGAGTTTTAATTTATTTCTGATGGAAATGGGCACACAAATCTGTCTTTATTCACTCTTAGTTGTTTGTCGTCTTTCCCAAATGTGTCCCTTGTAGGTATGTTCTACTTCTGCTTGTGCTGTTCGCGATTCCTGGAGTGGTGATGATTGTTGCCTATGGACTGATCTCCAGGAAGCTTTATCGAGGCATCCGATCCGAGACCGCCCTCAACAAAGAATCTACTGGTAATACCATTTCCTATTTATTACATTGATTTCATTGATGCCTCCTTTTCGGTACAGTGACTGCAGACATTTTTAGGTGAGAATTTGTGCCTGTTTTTCAAATGTGCTGAACATACAAGTAAAAACAGCACCTGCAATCTGGTCACGCAGGTTTAGTAAATCACATTGGGGGTGGTAAAGCATTACATTTTTAAATCCTCCTGCCAAAATTTTAGGCTTTCTGATAATCAGAATATGTTTAGGATAGTCATGATGGCAGTTATTTATTTATGCTCTCCCCATTTTGCTGACACAATCCTGCTTGTGTGTTGTTTGTAAATCAGATTTGCATGTACTATCAAGCTTGCATTTGCTTTTGAAGGCACAAACCTTTAGAGGAAGGAAAAAATTAAGTGAATAAACTGAATTATTATTTTTTTTTAGTTAAGATATCTAGAACTACTGTTGCCAGAACAGTCCTCCTGAATTTAAAATTTGTGGTGGCAATCAGTTTTTAAATTATTTTTACTCACAAAAGTTTCAAATTATAGATTTGACACTGCAAGCTTTTTACCCTGTGCACAGTTCAGCAGGGTTGCACTGACCTCTGGTGTGTTATCCTGAGGTTTTTGTGTGTGGTTTCAAGAATTGACATTCTGACAGGACACTTCCAAGCTGTCTGCGCTCCAACTGAGCGTTGTGCTAAGACAGCGGGTGTGTTAATATTATATTCGGACGGATGTGTTGTGTTAAGCTAATACAGTCTTCATACAGGTTTTTTCAATTTTAAAATGTTGCTTTGTAAGTAAAATATGTATTTTTTTTATTTAATAGAGTTTAGTTTCTGTATATTTTTTATAATTTGTGACTTTTTAAACACAAAACCATGTTTTTTAAGTACATAATTCTGTCTTATTTGAGATTAGTTGACCCTAAATATATTTTGGCAATAGTATAATTACCCACTGATCACTTTTAAGAGTGGTATGGTGCAATGTTTCATTCATTTCCATTGCTTATATTAGTAATTATAAATCATTTTTAATAATGTCAAAAACAGTTCATCATTGTGTTAAATATAGTTCATAATTTTTTCAGACAAACAAGTATTTCTGGTAATATTAGCCAGAGGGGAGAGTTCTGGGTAGTGCTGGGTAATAGAGCTCAATTTCCTGTTAAACTGTGGGCTTGGACATTGCAATCTATTTGTATTCGGTTTTCTTCTACAAAACATATTACAGACAAAAAAGAAAGAAACGGGAACAGTACAATGTAGTAATTGGAAAAACATTCATCTACGTTCCAGTCGAACCATCTTTTGTTAGTAATTTGTAACCTTGTGGCTCTCCAAATGTTATTGTTGGGCTTTTCTCTTTGTTGAAGAAAAATTATTACTAAATATTACTGATAAATTTGAATATCCTCTTATGAGTGATTACTGCATTTCAGCAGGAAATGCAAGTTTCTTTTTGTTCCATTAGGCTGAGCAGCTGGTTTTTAAAGAACCATGACTCATTCATAATAAACCATACAAATAGGTGTATGTGTCACCATTGGGATCAATCAGCTAGCTACAGGGAAAAGGGACAATTATAATAATTACCAGTTCAAGGCATTCTTAAACCAGTGGAAGAAAACATTTGTTTTACAATGAAACAAAAACAGCCATTGCTTAATTTTGAAAGCATTTTTTTTAAGTAAATTATATTTTGTTGCTACACTATTAAGGACAGTTTAACCTTAGGATCAGACCACAAAATTAAATATATATAATCTTGAGAATTCAAAATACATTATGTCTCAGATGCTTTATTCTAACTTAGCCAAAGTCTTTATCTGCCTTTTGGTATACAAAATAAGTAATATTAGATGTTGATATTGAGCCTTTTTTCTCAATATTTGTTGTAAGATTTTTTTTTATTTTTATTTTCTCAAGAGCACAAATACTTCCTGTGAAATATGATAAACATGAAACTTGTAGTCTGAATTAGACATTTCCTTCAGAGATTTAAGGTACTAAAGCACTTTGGTCAAGCTTAAAAATAAACTTTTAGATAATTTGAATAAACACAACAAAACTTGACCAGAATTTATACATATTAAAAACCATTTTTCCTCTCTATCCTGTAGTAGAGTTAAACATTTCCTATAAAGACTATGTAGGTTATATTTTTTGAATATTTCTCAGGATTTAGACCTTTTTTAACCCTCCCTCAGTCTTAGCACGGCGCTCAAGAGGAGTGTTGAGTGTGGTAAAGTGCTCTTCCTCATAGAGCAAAACCATCCATCCATCCATTTTCTAACATCCTTGTCCCTAGTGGGGTCCGGAGGGTTGCTGGTGCCCATCTCCAGCTATCGTTCTGAGCGAGAGGAGGGTTCACCCTGGACAGGTCGCCAGACTGTCGCAGGGCAACACAGAGACAGACAACCATGCACACACCTAGGAATTTACGTTAATTTAGAGAGACCAACTAACCTAACAGTCATGTTTTTGGACCGTGGGAGGAAGCCAGAGAATCTACGCATGCACAGGGAGAACATGCAAACTCCATGCAGAAAGACCCCGGGCCGGGAATCGAACCCAGGACTTTTTTGCTGCAAGGCAACAGTGCTACCAACTGCTCCACTGTGCAGCCCCCTAGAGTAAAACCATTATGTTTAATAAAATTAAAACTTCTTCTGTTTGTTAGTCTATCAAATTCAAAACACAACATTTTTCTATATTTAACAATCATACAAATACCTAAACCTTTACATCTGCTGTCCTCCTGCAGATGTGAAGAATGGACTGACTTCCTGTGGGTCTAATAATCCTGACGATGAAGATGGTTGCTATGTTTGTGTGCGTCCAAGCTCAATGGAGATGAACACCATGTCTGCATCAACCCAATCCATGAAGATACACAGACCCCGCAGCAACACATCGGGAGCCAATCTGGAGGCCAAGAAGCGAGTTATACGTATGCTGGTGGTCATCGTTGTTTTGTTCTTTCTCTGCTGGATGCCTCTATACTGTGTTAACACCTGGAGGGCTTTTGATAACATCACCGCCGAACGTGCCCTCTCTGGGACGCCTATTGCATTCATCCATTTGCTGAGCTACACTTCTGCTTGTGTCAACCCAATTATCTACTGCTTCATGAACATGCGTTTCCGCAAGGCCCTGCTCGGCACTTTCTCTTGCTGCTTTGCGCCTTGCTGTCAACGTTGCCGCCGCTGTAGGCCACGTGACAACGAGGAGGACGGTTTGGCAGCTGGGGCATCCATGTCCAGGTTCACGCCACAAGGCAATTAAAATACCATCATTAACACATTCAATTTTACTCTGACAGCAGAATATAAAACACAGTTTTTAAGAAGGTTGACCTCCTTCTGTAGCTACATAATGACATGTGGCAGCTGGGGCATCCATGTCCAGGTTCAGTTACACCATAGTCAGTACCATGGGAACCTGCTGAAGACGGTTTCTACAGCAACACAATACCCACGTCCTTTGTTTTTAGACCAGTGCTATGCTCATAGGTGCAATCATGGAACATATGAAATAAAACGCAATCATGCAGTGTGAATATAGAGCTATAAAAAAAGCACAAAAATGCAGTATGTAGTTATTTCTTGTCAGAGTGGCTAAAGGCAAATTCTTGGCTTAAATCTTTACAGTGGTGCATGTGGGTTTATATCTGTGGTTTAAACTCAAGAAAAGGAGTAATAAACTATAATATATATGACAGAGGAAGGTTGTATTAGTTACATGTCATTATGTAGCTACAGAAGGAGGTCAACCTTCTTAAAAACTGTGTTTTATATTCTGCTGTCAGAGTAAAATTGAATGTGTTAATGATGGTATTTTAATTGCCTTGTGGCGTAAGTGCCTGCTTATGAAAAACAATGCTGCTTTCGTTTTGTGTCGATCTGCCTCATTTATTACTGGCATCATAGTAGCAGGCAAATGGAAAGTTTAAGGGTTTCGATGTGGAGTTGAACTGAAAAAAAATACTTCGTTATAAAATGTGCTTATTAGAACTGATGAAGTAGGTTGAATGTTCAAAAACATGCAGAGCAATGTTGGCCACTTGGAAATATTATATGAACTTTATGTTGTACAGTTCTTCTGTGAAAATATGTTAGGAATAGAAACTTTTTATCTCTTCTATTATTTTGTTGTTGCTACGATGTAAGAAAAACTATTTAACCCAATCTGTGCCACATATTCTGTTTCTATAGAATGTGTCTTGTGTAGAAACATTAGTATTTCAATGAACATATTAAATGAAAGAGCATAATTTAATTGGCCCTTTTTCATTTCTGATGTATCGTGTATTATAAAAAAAAATCAATTTTGGTTTTCATGGTGCAACTTGGACAAAAAAAGGAAAATTTAGACGGAAAAAGTCAATATAGCTTTTAAGTTAATAGTTCAGATTTTTGGAGTTAAGGTTCTATGAAGTTCTTATCAGATTTTCATAAAGTGACTTCATAGAAAAGTAAAGATAGAGATGTGAAAGTCAAGTCGACATCGCTTTTTAGCAAGCTTCAACAGTTGGTAACATTTCAAGCTGTTTTTATTTTATAAGCCAAATAGGCTAGTTTTTAACATTTCACCACTCCAAGTATTTCTTCATTCATACAAATTCACTGTGACAGCTTCAAGATGACTTTAAACAACGTGAACTATCCCTTTAATTAGTTGATTGAAGCAAGTTTTTCGATTAGTGCTTGTACTGTCAGCAGGAAGGGAGTTCAATCTCAAGACCCTATTGTGTTACTTTTAAAAATAGTCATAAAACTGGTTAAAATTTTTCAACGTATTGATGCATCTTGAGGAAAGGTTATTTTTTTAGAGATTGTTTTTGCACTAGTGGCTTCTATTGAACTGTAAGCAGACAGAAAACATGGAGGAAAGAAAATCTCCACCAACTGAGCCCACTGTTTAAAAAAGTTGCCGGTCTAAGTAATCTTTTCCTAAATAACCAGGAGGTTTAATTGCCTAATCATGACCCTTGAATGTAAATAAAATAAAAATACCAGTCATTACAACAAAGCAAACAATTTTATTTGTTCCATATAATAGAATAGAGATAATTAGGAGAAAGAGACATAATGATGTCAGTTTGGGTTTTTACTAATTCTTACCACAATTTTAAATTTAGTGTTATAATTTTGACTCACCTTACTTTTATTCTGTCCCCATAAAATCATTTCATACTTGTTGTCTTTACCACTGCTTCTGTCTTAAGAAATATGAGGGGTCATGAAGCAAACTGAGTGACCTCCTTCTGACTGATATGACTTACTGGAGTCACATAACCACAGATCTTGTGGGATACAATTAAAATATTAAAAATGCCTCAGATCATGGGTAGACAATTCTGTGAGGAAGCATCTCCAAAGAGGGTACAAATTGATCTATATGATCTATATGAAATGTCCAATACCAGGTATGAAAAAAGAAGGGTAGAAAAAATACCAAAATTGACCAATACTCCTCTGAAGTCAAAGATAAAGGTCCTCCATGAAGTCTGCTCATCTTAGAGAAAAAGACAGACCTGCTATAGAACATGCGATCATAAATAAAGCAAGAGGAAAAGTAGAAATCTCTATTTTAAATTGAGGCATAGGGATTTTTGAGTATAGGACATGTTTCTGAATACAACAAAGACTTCATTTCAGAGCTTTGTTAAATTGGCCCTTCTTTGAACTTAGTCTTACAGATAGTACTTTTACATTATTATCTTGCTGAATCCTATCCAACCTGTGCTTGCTAGTTTGTGAATTGGCCACATATGCGAGGACGATTACGATCAGAAATATCTACGGTTTTAAGGAAATGTCAAAAGTTGGAGTTGCCCTTTGATGAATGTATTTGTCTGGTGCAGCTTTATGAATGAGCTCATGACTTTCTATCAGTGCTGAGCTTATCTGTGGGCTACAGAGTGGATGCCAGATTTTAGGGGTTTCTCTTTGTCATGTCTGCCTTGTTTGTCACTGACTTTGGCGCCCACAGTCCCTTCACACTAAACGTGTTTCAGCATCAGACCTACCAGGCTAAACTGGAGAACATATTTCACTGAGTGCACAAAAGCACAGTGCTGTCAATCTCACAACTAAAGACGAATGACCTACCAAGAGTGTGGGTCACTGTTGTGCACCACTAGACATTTTAGTGTGGCATTTTCTGAGTTCAACATGTCTGTCATGGACTTTATTTGACTAACAAAGATGTTTAAATTCTTTTTAACAGAAAGGACTTGCATCTCGCTGACGCAAGTAATGACTCAGTCCGTCACATAGCAACTACTTGATGCATTTTGGCATCTAGATATGATGAAGATGAGCTGCCAGAGGTCAAAGAAAGCGACAAAAGTGGGAATCAAAAAGGATTAAAGTGACTGAACACAGAATGGTTGAGGTGGTCTGAGTTTTTCAGAAACTACTCGGACTTTCACACACAACAATCTCTGCATAGTGTCAAGTGCAGTGGAGTTTTTATGATTATACTGTGCCCTTTGTGACAACTGAGGATGAAGAATCTGCATCTTCACATCCCAGACGAACATCTTCTCTT
Source organism: Girardinus metallicus (assembly GCA_903067095.1). NCBI lineage: Eukaryota > Metazoa > Chordata > Actinopteri > Cyprinodontiformes > Poeciliidae > Girardinus > Girardinus metallicus. The sequence continues at coordinate 20,098 of CAEGAE010017817.1, read as the reverse complement.
TCCATGGGATGAGGACGCAGAACTGCAGGAGGTTGTTGGACTCCCAGCATGTGAAAGGTCTGACCTCGAGGAGGCGGTGGCAAGAAAACCCGAGATCATCCCACTTCCCCATGCTGGAGATTTTAGTCATAAAATGAAGATACCTTTAAAATTAATCACACAAGTAACAACAGTAGACTTAGACTTCAATAAAATCAATCTGGTTATGTGTGTTGTTTTTGTCTCCTGCAAACTTTGCCTTAATTCTACTTCCTTTTTCTATCTAATCATAAGAAATCATAGTCAGGCAGAGAGAATGTCATGAAACAGGAACAGCAGGCTTCCTGGAAGAGGAGGAAGTAAGTTTCCAGCTTGCAGATTTATAAAAACAGTTGATACTATTCCTTATTTCAAAGCATGAAAGTTTTGAAGAATAAAGTCTAAACATTTTGAGTAATTGAATAAGACCCAAAGTAAAATACTTATATTAAAATTGGTTTACTTGTAAGAATGGTCCAAAGCAGAGAAAATATTTAATGAGCAGCAAAATGAAAAGGAAGTCAACAGTATTTCTAATAAACACTTGCTGTCCAATACAAGCCCATTCTTAACTGCAGTAGATAATGCTACTATGGACAGTATTTTATGTTAACAACATAAAAGCATGGTTGAGGTTGCTTCTGGTGGTGTAAAGATGTGAGAGAGATTTTTACCTCAGTGGCCTATACAGTCACCAAATCTCAATCAAACAGAGGACCTTTGGGATGTGCTGAAATGGGAATCTTGTTTTCTGGATGGTCAGTCAGCAAATCTGCAATTGCTTGACTCTATCCTATCAAAATGTACCAACATCCCAGAGGAATGTATCATTCTTGTTGAATCTATTTTATAATGAATTTAGCCAGCACTGAAGGCATAAGGAGGTTCAGTCTGACACTGTAAAGGTGTGCCTGATAAGGGAAATGGTAATGGACTGAATTTACATAGCACTTTTCTGGTTATACTGACCACTGAAAGCCCTCATCACTAGAGCCATATCCATCCATCATACTCATGAACGCGCACACATTTTGACATGGATGTGCAGTTGGTAGCTTGGTGTTAAGTACCTTGCCCAGGGGCACATTGAAATAATCCAGGAGGAAGTTAGCATCTTCTGGACAAAGCATTCAAATCCTCTGAGACATCCTTTCACACAGATGACTAAGTAACAACCTGAACAGTACTGTCCACTGACGAACAAAGCACTGTTATCTCTGAAACAAAAGAACCCAAAATTCATCTAGTCGTTTGCATCATTTAGGCCTGATGCGACTTCCTTACATATGACTGACAACATACATTAAGATATACAAATCTGATCTAAAATTAGCACGTTAAAACATACTGAGAGTATAAAAAAAATATATTGTTTTTTTTTTTTTTTTAAATGCTTCGAATCCCATTGCTAAACACTGGAGAAAGAGCCATCATTTTCCAGTAGTCAAAGTTATTTAACCACATTGAACTGCAGCCAAGACATAAATGCCCCTCATTGAAGGCATACTGTATTACAGCTGTCTGGCTTGTTGTTTACGAGTTGCACTTGAAAAGTGTATTTATTTCCCGGAGAGCTGTAAGCAAGTGATTTCCCTGGGGGGTCACATAGGCTGTTATTTCTTGATACCACCCTCCCTTCCCCCTCACTCCTGCACACACACACGCGCAGCTTTCCCACTTTAACTAGTTATTGTGCTAATACGTGTGGTTTTTGTGTGGTTGTGCTTGCTTGCCGACAACCACGCTTAAATTAAAAATAGATATGAATACTAGGGTATTTCCCTCTTTTGAAATTGATAAAGAGCTGCTGCATATCTTGTTGACACATTTAATTTCCATATGAATTAAGTAGTGAGTACAGAAGTGCTCAGAGTTAATGGAAGCCCTTCAGCTGAGCTCCTTGTGCTAAAACAAAAAAATAATTGCAAGCACTGATCTAAACCAACTGAATTGATTTGGTTGAAGGTAAAACAAACTTGTTTTTGCCAACAACCTATTTAAAATGTAATACTGTGCCATTATACTGCCTGTAAACGTTAGCACCAGGAAAGCCGAAACAGCAGTGCTTATAGTTATTTATTGTGTTATTCTCAAGGAGCCTAAGAAAAAGGTTCTTCTATTCTAAGACATAAGAACCAAAGTTATCTTTGTCTTATTGAGTTTGTCACCAAAAAACAATTTCAATAGTTCAGATTGTGCTCTGGTCTCTTTTGATTAAGATATGGGGGCTTTTACAACTTAAATTTTCAAGTATGACTGTATAGATTTCTGATGGAACACATTTGGAGTTCCTACAGATTTGACATTTTGCAGCCTTCACATTTTTTAGACATAATGAAATGTTATTTACATGTTGCCACTTTCCTAAAAAAGTGTCATAAGTTATCTTTTGTTAAAAGTGATTTTTGCAAATCAAGAAGAAAAGAAAATACTACATTAATACAAAACTTAGCGACTGCATTTATTTTGTAGCTTTATCAAGTTGTTTTGTAGCTAAGCTTGACCTCAGCTAAGCTACCAATATTGTGTTTTAAAACATTTGCACCAATAGGGTGTGTTGAATTTCACCTTAAGGCATTTTAAGACTTTTACCCCACCAGCAGGTGCAATAACATCATTAACTGCTTAAAAATGTCAACAAAACCCTTTGCTGTCTTTGATACCCCTTCCTAGAGTGATATCTAGATTTTAATGTAAACCATTAATTTTACCTACATGATTCATTTGATTGGAAGTAAAAAAGATGTTTTTGAACTTCTCAACCAGGATCCTAACTTAAATCTGACAGAGATTACAGATTATTACAGATTAGGGTTATGGCGAGGACCCTTCCAACCTCACAGACTCAGAGTCCATCACCAAAGACATCCTGAAAATCCCAGAGACATGCAAGAAGGATTTGACTGCTGTAATCAAATCCTTCTTGGCTACAAGAAGGATCAATGATTTTCAATAAGCTCATTGATTATTGAGCTTATTAAATAATGATCAACAATCTATTTTTTTATTAAAAACAAATATAAACTAAAAGAATACTCTGTACATTTTAAATTATTATCCTTTGAGAAATGTCTGCCTTGTTTCACATTAAAGACAAACATAGTGGTAAAATTTAAATAAATGCATCTTCTGAAAGGTTTATGCACAATTTTGGGTTTAATTGTATTTTAAATTTTAATAAAATAAGGGTCAGAACAAAGATTGATTTGGAAAACATATAAAATCAACTTCATAACTGTTCTGCTTTTTAACACAATAAACCCAGAAAAAGAAAGTGGAAATATGGTCACTGAGTCAATTCCTGAAATATCCTCTGGATATCCAGTCCACTTGTGTGCACTGTACATCACAAAGGACAATTTTTTATGTCTGATTTAAAAGATGTTCTAAAAATTATCTGCAAAAATCCAGTTTGTGTGAAAATAAAGTTTATTCTGTAGCCCCAAAAAGTAACACAAATTTGCAGAACAAACACCATTCAAAAATAGACTAAGAAGAGGCATACAAATTTACTGCAAATGCAAATCCTCAACACTCTTTGTTAGTTTGGAAGGATGGCATTAGATCTAACATATTTATGGTTCTCTGTGAGAGCACAATTACTCTGGTCTACCAGGTAGCAATGGCAAAATGCTTAGATTTGTAGTAAATAAATTAATTTTTACCCATTCATATTTTTTTCTTTTATTGTTTTTCTGCTTAAAGAAACCTGTAAACATGGCTGCAAAGAAACTTTATGATTTAGATATGTAAAAATAGACATTTAATCCAGTTGGGTATTATGTAATAAAATAATTTTTTTTTTAATTAATTTTGCTGAGACTAAAATAGTTAATAATTAAAGGTACAACAAACTGTAATAAAGTCACCTGATCGCTAGGGACTGCATTGTAATCAATCAGGTTTCGTCAGACAATGACCTGGCCTTCGAGTGGAGACAAGCTCTTACTTACTTTATTACATTTACAATAATTACACCTCTGGTAATCAAATCTTCTTAATAGATTTTTCATCATACAATACCCAGCTTTTGTTCTGCAAACTTTACAGCGTACCACATTTCTTAAACCAGACATGTTTATCCTAGACTACTTTAGTCTATTGACCATTTAGAGATTCTCTTGACAAAAATTCAAGTAGAAGTTGCTCACTGAGTATATATTTACACTTTTTGTTGGCGCTGCAATCCTTTTTTCAGTGATTTCTCCCTCCATCAGTTCTGTTATAATATCTGCTGGTCAATGTGAAAGACTCCATCTGTGCACCAATCTTTCTGCAGAGATGAGATGGAAAGGGATACAGCATACTGAGAAATCTATTTTTCCAGCTTTGAAAGGCTGAAATGAAACCTCTGGGCAGAGAGTGAATTTATTTGCCAAGCACTCAAATGTAGTTGATGTCCATGTAAATGAAAATGATCATTTCATTATTGCAACTTTCATAAAAGATGTCATTTGAGTCAACCCAGAAATAGCTTTTTATCCATTGTCAAATAGATTTTTCCTATATTTTGCATTGATGATTGAAATTACTGCCTGGTTTATTTATTTTGGAATGAATAAAATGCTAAAATCATATACCACAATATAACAAAGGGGAGCAATGTGGTTGGGTTGGATGAGACAAAGTTATGTCTAGGCAACAACTTTGAAAGTCAATATGGATATTTTTGGCCGTATAGCGAACCCCTATTGCTTATCACTTATTGCACTCAGTGTTTTTGGATCTTTGTCTAGGATGTTAAACAATAAATAAAAAAACAAAAAACATGCAACTATAATGCATCTTCAACATATTTTCAGAGCTGCACAAAATATAGGTATTTGGTATAAACTGACATATCGTCCTATATATTTGCTTTAGTATTGATGTTTTTGGGGGCAAAGGGATCATTGATGTTGTGTTTTTGTGCATGTATGTTCAGGACCTCAGATGAACATAAAAGGTTAGAGAACCATTCGAGGGCACATTTAGATTTACTCAAATGGTCATAGTTGCCAGGCCACCATTGTCTTAAGGTGTTATGAGTGTACAGTCATGGTATATCTGAGTAAATGTTTGTATAGAAGATATTTATATATTTTTTTCTGTGCTTTAAACCCTGAGGGAAAAAAAATATATATAAGCTGTTTATTGATCTTTTTTATGTTGTAGATTTAAAAAAAATGTACATTAAAGAATAAAGCCATTTGGCTGAGGTTCAGCCTATGGCATGACTCTTCTTTGCTTGTTTTGAAAATAGAAAGTGCAAAAAGAAACAATCAATGACACACAAATGAAAAAAAAGCATGGATTTTTGAACAAATTGAAAGAATTTTGCTTATGATGAAGATTTGCTACACCGAACCTTCATCATCGGAAATACAAAATGGCATTCAGAAATGAATCACAAATATCAAGTCAGCAAAGATTTTGCCTAAGGTTTTGTCTTAATGCCGCATATACAGAAGATTGTTTGTGCAAAGTAGGATGTTTCTGTAGTCACTGTTTATATTGTATTCTACTATACACTAAGTGAAGTAACTGAGACACTACAACAATTTAAAAAGACATAAAAAAGATCAGAAATTGATCATTCAATATATAAAAGTATTGTTTCACATATAAGAAGTTTGTGTCTCTACAAATCAATCCAAGCTTACAATAATATTATTTGTGGACAATTTCATATTTCATTCCTTTTATTTTGAAATTATTTTTAAGCGGTCTTTCTTTTTTGCCTTTTTGGAGAATCCCATAGAATAATAATAGTCATTGCTACATTTCATGAGGTATGCTAAAATGTTTTGCTGTGTAGCAAATATGAAATGTTATGACATTTCATATTTAAGTGTGTGTTTTTTAATTTGCCAACTGAATGAGCCGTCTCCAGAGGGTTCAGTTTTTGTTCACTTTTTTCTATTTTAAATTGGACATACATGAGTCACCATTGCCAGATCCAAATTTATGGTTCACAATAAAATCAATTGGAAGCTTTATTAATTTGTTGAAAGTGTGAAGAATGTAGATAATAGTGATAATTATTGTGTTCAACATGGTAAATAATTGTGCAAGTGTGAATTGGCACATTATGTACCATGATGTTTGAGTGTTATAATCCTGTTATAGAAAAGAAAACAAACTGTAAATATGTTGTTTGTTTTTAGTGAATGTACCCAATTTGTTATTTTAAAAAAAATATTGCTGTAGCTGACATTGGAAGGCATTGAGTACTTGCTTGTGGTTTTCTTTGCAGATTATTGAGTGTTGACTATCATAATAGTATAGAATTATTATGATAATCAGCACTGCTTTTTTTTTACTATAGGTAGGCATGACAGATGAGCTACCTCTTAGTAGGAGGCTAGTTGAAGTACAGAGAATATCCACAATAACTCCTCTGGCTGTCAGAGGCCTAATATAAAGTGGACTAATTTCTCTGTATTCTGTCTTTCTCTGAATCATACAATATTAAAGTTCATGTACAGCTTATTATTTATTTGTGCGACTAGTTTTCTGCTTTAATTTTGTTTGTGCTATGTCATGCAATATAATAAAGCAGGTATAATAAACATCACAAGTTGTTTAATTTTTGACATTTTTCAATAATTCTGAGTAATTATTGTCTATTTTGAATTCTGAAGCAATTGAAGCCATTTAACTGCATAAGATGACAACCAGAGTCAGCCACTTTCTGAATCATTCTTATCTCTTAAAATTATCTTTAAGTTTTAAGCACAAACTTGTGCTGAAATTTTCGATGATAAATTGCACAGGTGTGAGTCATTCTCTTGCTTACTTTGTATTTCCATTTTGAGTGGACTTAATGGAGTGAAAAAAACGTTATAGCTGCCTTTACATTTGCTACCATACGGCCGTTCTAACCACACAAAAAAGCCTTACCTTTTAAAGATGTATAAATATGACAGGGACCGGTTCGCCATAAAGCAAAGGAAGACATTTACAAACTGCTATTATAAGTTTTTGTTAGATAATTTTGATAAAAGGCTTTGTGTGTAGGAGGAAAGCAGATGTCCTGCTTTTGCACTTTTATTGTAACAATCTAGAAGCAATTCCCTTTCAGTTTTTATACTAGAGGTAACTGAGTGCGATGACTAACATCTAGACTAGCATCTTAGTTTTAATTTAAATAGTCAGCTTCTACGCTTTGAATGCGGAGCAATTCTGATAACGTTTTTTTATACATTTTGCCTTATAGTTGTGTACAGGCTTGTAGTTCATTACCAATTCTGGTATTAGTGAATACATGGAAGCAAATAAATACACATAAGGCACAAAAATAGAGCACAAAGCAGCAGACAAAAGTTGCATAACACAATGTCCACCCAAGACAGAAGTAGTATAGCAGTCTTAAGCTCAAATTTTAACTCACTAACTGAACTGAAACATCATGTTTGGCAATAGGACTCTGCAGCACACAACAATTACAGATACAATAAGGTAACTGAAAAAGTTTATTATTTTTTTGGTGGATGAACAGTTGGGAGAAGTGATGGCTGGAAGAGGAAACCGGTCTGGCTTCACACTGGGGGAAAGGTAACAGATTAAAATGGGTTCACGGAATGAGTGTTTTTTTGTAAAATGAAATGAAGAGGAGGTTCCTTAGAGGTAGGCCGATACACTGAAGTTGAGGTCAACTGAGAGCGTCTAAGGAATTCCCTTGGTGATTGTTTGTTTGTTTCCAGGTGAAGGTGTTGGCCGTGTAGCGTTGGAAGGTGGAGAGGCCTGGTATTGATCCTGACAGGAAGGCAATTGGAGAAGTAGGTCTGGAGGATGCAGGGAAAATGGATAGTTGGTCAAAGAATCCAGGAAGAGGTTGTTGGGAAAGCACAAAGTAACTACACAAAGATTAAAGATGATAAAGACAGTGCTATGCTGAGGCCCGGTTACCACTTAAGAGCACCAAAAGGTGTCTATCACACTGAACTGGTTCCTCTAGTCTAAATGCTCCTCCTGATTGATCATGATTGGGACCAGATGAAGGCCACACCTGCCCATCTCACCCTGCAGAAAGAACGCAGGAGGAAACACACTTCCAGAACACAACTTCAGTGGATATTTAATGAGAGTGATGATTCATTTGATGTGGTGGACAAAGTCAACAGAAATGTGGTTTGGAAAGAAGTAGCTTGAAGACCTAATAAGCCAACAGTATTCAAAAGCACTCTTGTTTTGAGCTCATTCTGCTTGTAATTAATTAAAATGCAGATTTCACATGCCTAGTTAGTAATACATCATGCAGTAGTAGTTTTGTCAACAAATGGATGGATTCACACATGTACAACAAGTATTAGTTTAGCACAGAGGTTCCCAAACTGTGGGTCACGTCCCCTAAGGGGGGCGCCGTGCCATTGCAGGGGGGGCGCAGGAAGCCGTATGGGTGAATGGAAAGAAAACACACAAAAAAAACAACAATGAACGCTGTGTGCGCTGGAGGGAGTGGGGGGTGTTTGAGTGGATGGAAGAGTATAACAGGGAGTCTCTAAGAATCTATCTATCTAGCTCTCCCTCCCACCCGCTCACACACATCTTGAGTGAGCGGATCCAGACAGCCAGAGTCTAACTCTCCCTCTTTGTAATCCATAGGGGGGGCTAAAGAAAATGTTTGGAAACCACTGGTTTAGCATTTGAATCAGAGGCAGTTTACTTGTCTACTGTAATATACGACGTAGAAACTGTTTTCACATCTGTCAGAAGCCTATAGCATATTTTTACCTCTAGGAAATTAACAACAATACTTGCTATTGTTTGACAACTCCAACCAGTAACTAAATTAGCAAAAAATAAGAAATTAACTTATATCCACCATGCTTACTATCGCATTAAAGGTGCAATTAAATGTGTGTTTTTTTTATTTTTATTTTTTATAGCTTTCTTTTTAGATAAATGATGTCAAAAGTAATAAGTGAATTGGAAGTAGCAGCTATCAGTAGTTGTCATAACCTCCTGCAGTGTATCTTCCAGTCATCACCTCACTGTAGTCCAAGTGAAGAAGGTCAAGGACAGCTGGAGCCCTCCCCTCTAAGGCCACTCACATTGGGAGGTCCATGTCTTTGTCACTGCACATGACTATTATGCTTTTATATGTTCTTTACAGGGATGAAGGAAATCTAACAGAATGGAAGTGTAACAACTCTGCAACTACTGACCAGAATCGTAAAATGTACAGAAAGATATATTATTGTCCCTTCGCCATCATGCTTAACAGTTATTATGAGGTGTTGATATGTTCATTTTAAATATGTTGTAACTCATTATGACCAACCACCTTTATTGTGTTGCCATATTTGTTTTGAAGAGGAAATGTTTATTCGTGGCCACACCAGTTGAGCCATATTTGTTAATTTTTCTGTTCCAGTTGGAATGTACATGCTAACTGAATAATGCACCTCAGTTTTTTCAAATTTCTAAACAATGTTTCACACTGTAAGTTATCACTGATTATTATTTTTTGCTTTCTTTGCAAGTAGCAAAATTTCTTATTTTACCAAGGTTGTTAAATGTGTTCATGATGAGTTAATAATCTCTACTAAACTGGAATTATCAGGCATGCTATTCTCCCTGAATAAAATCTTCAGTTTTTTAGCGATACCTGTATCTGTGCTAAATAAAAGATGGTATCCTGCATGTCCATTTTTGATGAGTATTTGTTTTAAATAGAAACCTAACATTGTGAAAACTCCTGGAAAAAAAAAAAGATGTTTGTTCTGATATATTGCCATTGGGACGGTTTTAAAGCAGGAAACATTGCCCACTAAAGAAAAAAATAAAAAAGAAAGACAGGGAAAATATTGCAGAGTGATGAACACCATTTGATGCCTGCCCTGGTGGACTGTTGGTCTCTCATGTCATTACAGGAACTTCAGGGCCAATGGCTCTACATGGCTGCCTGGAGGCATGATGCTGGCGTAAATACCTCACAGCTGGATGTTGTTTCCTCGCACATTTGAATTATATGGAAATTTTTACTTATTTTTCAATGAGTCATGTTTTATTCTTCTTTGGAAATCTTTTAGATGCAAGCATCTTTACTTAATGTGATAAATCTGGTAGGACCCAAAACATCCTAATCTGTAGGTGTGTTTTCTGACATAATTTGGTTAAGTTTTAAATGAAAAACCTGATTGTTTGCTTTTGAATATAAATGATAACTGATCAGATAAACACTTACAATGGCAACCTTGGAGTACCCAGGGGTTTGAAAATGAGAGAATAAATCACGCTTTGCTTCTTTTCAATCAATTTTCCTGAAGCCACCTTTATTCATAAACAGATTTTCAGAACGAAATAAAACACCACAAATCACCTTCACCCACACTGGAAATACCTATTCTCATTATAATATTATTGGTAATATTTTAGAGATGAAACAGGCTAGACAAGACAAAAATGAGTAAGTCAAAAGATGTGGAAAATATGTTAGTTTTCATACAAATATTATATGGTATGGGCAACTGAAAACCGTGATAAAACAGTTTGTTTGTTTTACAGTCCATATTTTTTCTGATGATAGAACGAAACCATCAGTTCCTACAGGCCTCCCCTCAAGGACGACCTCCAATTTTATTTAGCTAATCTGATCAAAATATTTTCCCAATCAAAATGTCATCAACGAAGAATAGCTGTGATCAATACCATGTAATTTACAAATGCAAATGTTGGTAAATCAGCTCATCATCCTGCTAAATGACACTTTGAATGAATAATATAGTTTAAAAATATCCAATTCCTATTGGCAGCTATGCACATGAAATGACAGAAAAATTTGGTAGTTTACGGTATAAACATCAAACTGGCTGTTGAAATCAAAAAAATTAAACAAAAATGACTTGTATTGAATTAACCGAATTAACTAGTTGATTTGAATACCAGGAAAGCTAACTGTTTAAAAATAATTGACTACGCAGTTTTTTTCTCATGATTATATTTAATCATGCATACAACATAATTTCATCCTTTCTATTCAATCAAATGAGTTTCATTGTACAATTTTAATTATATTGAAATGACTGCATCACAAAAAGAGACCTCTAGTTCTAAAAAGAGTTTCTTATTGAAAGAAGTTTCCTTTTCAGACAGTCTCAAAGCTGTAAACCAGAGATGTACAGAACATGACATTTGCAAAACACAGACAAAGGAAATCTTACAGTCTTAAGACTTCATGTAAACACCCTTTGAAAACATTTCCTGGTGTTAGGACATCATGTATTGTGCTGCTAAGTCACTGAATTACATTTGAACTGTTTATCTGAACAATTGAGCTAGGACATTTTTAATAATGTCTAGTCAGAAGAAAGCAAGTACATTTCTTACACACTGCTATAAAAAGGTCAATGTATAATAACAGCCCAGAAGACAATTCTCAATGAAAGAAAAGTCTTCATACTGTCTTTGGGGAAATCAAGGTGTTAGCTAGCGAGCGCTATCTTTTACTTTTTTTAAACAGGTGCTAAGGTGCGAGAATCTCACAGCTACGTCACACTGGAAACACTGATCATAAAGGAAATGACACACAATAAAGTGTATTAAAAGAATGGAAGCATCAGCATTTGTTTTTCTAGTAAAATTTTATGCCTGTGCTTTATTTAGACTTTTTGCTTTAAGTTATTGACATTCATTTGATACTTCAGGTTGGTGCGATCCAGTTCAAGGTAATTATCTTGGCAATATTTTTTTGTGTGATCTGAGAAAACATTCAGTTAATTGCATCACAATTAAACACCTTAATAACATCACCTGCAGGACCACCACTGAGGCAAAGGGAAGTTTTACAAAGTGAAGCTATTGTGGTGCAGAAGACGATGAGCCCTTGCTGTCCTCCTTTCTGCACCATTCCAGTCTGTTACCATCAGGAAAAGAAAGTTTAGAAAATTGATATGAAAATATCTGACATATTTATCCAACAATAATTTCAAAATGAGATGTCAGATTTTTTGTTAGCACCTAAAAGTAGGCATTGAATGATGCTCTAAAAATCTAACACAAATCCTTGTCATTTATCACTTAAACTTGTTCACAATTTGTCATGTCACATGAACAGGGAAGTGGGTTTTTATCGGGACATGATGTAATAAACCAATAAAGTAGTCCATAATTGAAAGTTTGGGGGAAACTTTGGATTATTGTTTATGGATAGAAATCCATAACTTAACTCTGCTTTAACCTTCCCCATAACTTCATCCATAAAATGTCTGATGTGCTCCTTAATTTTCAAGACGATGTTGTTCACTAACAAACCTCTGAGGTCTTCACTTTCTTCTATTTATGAATTTGGTCACTTCTTCAGATTATTAATTCGCACTAGATATTATTTAGGTCTATCACATTAAAGGAGACTCTTACAAATGTTGAAAACCATATATTGTGTTCCCTCAACTTCTTAATTGTGTGATATTTATAGGCTTCTCTAATAACACCACAATTAAAAAGTGAAATGTGAAGGTAATTAAAAAAGTATATGAATGCTTTTCCAAAGCACTGTGTGTTACAAACTGGACAAGAAAAAGCAGCAATTTAAAAGAGAAAATGGAGGTGAGTGGTCAGTGAATTCTCCATCTTCTTGCCTTCCTCCAACATAAAGAGGCAGAAGTGAAAACTGTAGCAAATGCTGAAAGCCACGGAGTTGGAGTAAGAGTACGTTTTAATGCACAGCACAGTAATTCCACAGAGCAGATGGGGCTCAGCAGACGCTATTATAGCTAAAAGCGTCCAACATAAGACAAGGCGTATCTTATTTTCCAAACCCTCACTTTAAAATCCATTATGCAGCTGCTACATTTCCTGTGCAGAATACAGATGTACTTGTATGACATCAGTTAAATTTTCAAAAAAATTACAGACGAATCCAACTTTCTGTGCTGTGATTTATTGTATTGCAACCGAAAGTCACTATTTATCATTTGAATGTATTGAATTTAAGCTGTTGGTTTAAATTAAATTAATTGACAAATTAAGATACTTTGCTTTGTTTGAGAACAAAATCATTCCATTTATAGTATCACAAGTTAATCTATAGCTTTCTCTGCCCAAAACATAATTGACTGAATAAAAACTTATTGGTAATCTGTTCACGCTGTGAATTTATTATGTGGATAATATGAGAGTTAAGCTAACCAGTATTTGATTAGATTTGGGGTCAAAAAATATATCAGATTTAAATCAATAAATATTAGTAGTTTGGCGTAGACAAAAAATCCACATCAGTAGAAATCAAGAAAAAAATTTCCCAACTCTGATGGATTTAAGTTTCCTTCCTATTTAGGTGACCGGGGAAAGTGGCTGCAATCTTCTAACTTTGGAATATTAAAGTTTCACCATGATGCCTCAAACTATGCCACATTAAATGCTCTTGGGTCAGTCTTTCTCCTCAATCTGCCTCTGCACTGTGCAACTTAGTTTTTGTACTTGAACTAATACAGGATTGGAAAACCAGACATTTGGCGAGCTTTTTAAGTGTTGCAGCAGGGCGCAATGTTTCCCCACAGGCCTTTGACCTTTATTCTGAATGACTATGGTTTAAGTTTTGGTCTTTGATTTTATCTACACTTTCAGTGGAAGTCTTGGGGAGTCACTTACAGGTTGTTAACACATAGGTTACAAAACATCAAAATGCCATCCGTGGGATGGGAGCAGAAGCAAAACTCTACCTCTCAAGGTAATATTTAAAGGAACCAAGCAAAAAAAATGTAACAAGTTGAAGTTGATGTAGTTCAGGAGACAGTAATAGCAAAAAGATTTTGCATATTGTAGAACCTTAAATGATAGTTGAATGAATAATGGATAAGGAGGATCCTTTAGTGCTTATTCTTAAAAAAAAAAATCACTTTTTCTGTTTTATGGACTCGCCATTGAATTTTAAAAGATATATATATATTTTTATTTTTCAATATAAAAAATATTGAAAAAATAATATTTTTCAATATTATTTAAAAAATAATATTGAAAAATATTATTATTATTAAAAATATTATTATTAATAAAAATAAAATATTATTAAAAATATAATAATAATAAAATGTTATTATTATAATATTTTGAAAAATATATTATTTTGAAAGATAATATATTTTTCAAAGTAATACCCATTCCATAAATTAGTATATAACTGAAAAGTGAATTTATTGCAATAATTTATTACTTAAGTGATATACATTATATAGATTAATTACACACAGATGCATCTTTAAAAGACTATTTTTGTTAATTACAATAACTTTCCATGTAGTTAATAAAAAACGAAATTTTAAATTAAAATTTTACATGAGCTCATCTGAATACATATTTTGATTTATTGAGTATGACTGTACTTCAAAGTTTTCTTCAGTCAAATTAAGTTGTATATAAAGTCAACAACATGAGTTTTCAACTAATGTGCTGATTTATTTACTTTAATTCTCATGTTTAACATCTCAACCCACTGATTGCTAAAAAAGGAACAACTTTTATATATGTTGAATTAATACATTTCAAATTGTATTTATTGATTAACTTGCATGAAAAGTGTTATTATCTTCAGTAAATATTTGTGCTTATGTGCTTATTTAATAGTGTAATTATTTTGAAAACTGTGTGATTTTAACCAAAGCAAGAATACAAACTATACCACAAATCACAGAACTTAAATGTCAACTTGTTAAGTATTTTAGTCTTGTTGTCTTCTGGCTTTATCTAAGAGACATTTCAGAACAGATCTTGATAGGAAGAGGCTATATGTAAGGGGGAATTAATATGATGTGCCAAAGTTTACTTTTTTTTTAGGATACTTTAATTTAGCAATGCAAACAAGGAATTAAGGACATACACGGGGCAGGATGGCAACAGGAATGAAAGACAAGAGAAGAGGAAAAAACACACTACTATGAGGAAAATTAACAAGGAGTCTAATTCAACCAAAGAACGATAAGGTAACATAACTGTACAACATTTTCAGTCACTGTCGTGTTTTATTTTGTTGCAGGTGGCTTGTTAGTGGAGCATTCATTTGTGTAAAATCATTACCTCAAATAGGTAATGTCACCTGTAGGTTGTTTCATTACCTAAAGTTAATGTGTCCATATGGGGAAAGCTAAGAGACATTAATGGGATTTACTGATTATAGCTGATAATAAGAACATGGTGTTGAGCTTCTTCATACATTTTGAATGTTGAAAAGAACTACTCTGAACTGAACCAAATACATTTTTACCACGATTTTCATCCATCTGAAACCTTAACTACATAACAAACAATATTCCTGAATTCTTAGTGAGATTTGATAATAAATACTTTTGTCTATTATCAAGTGTTTATAAAGTAAAATGTCTTATTTATCTTATTTCTGCAAGTTTTGAAGCCTGACTTCCAATATAAGTTAAATGATCAGTTAACTAACTTGGATTATTCCTTTTAAGACAGGATACAAGTTTTTGAATTTTATGTTAAAACTATATTTATCTAAATATTTTATATTATTTCCAGAAACATTTTTGGGGTTTTTAGAACTTTTCTAAACTTTGAACTATTCAGACAGAATTTTTGTTTGAGGAACACAGGTTTATCATTACGCTTTAGTTTTACGTTTTAGTTCAATCAACCAATTCAATCAGATTTTATGTGCATAGCACATTTTAGCAATAAGACATTTCAAAGTACTTTACACCATAAAAACACAAAAATACAAAATCATAGAACACACATTCATCAATTGAAACAGTACAGTTTCTAGATCCTTGGATTGGCTTTTCCACTTTTGACAAATATATTAATGTTTAATGTTTACAAACCAATTAATCAATCAATTAAAAGAGTGGGTTAATCAGAAAACTGATGCTAGGAATGCAGTGATAGCATAAACTACTTTTAATCTGTCTTCAAAGACTTGGTCAAATGCACAATCTCAACATTTCCTGTCTAATGAAACAAGTCGTGTTTGCTCTGGCTCTGATCTGTGAGAGGACACCTGGATGGCAGTACCTATTCGATTTCCTTTATGTTGAATCAGTCTAGACTGAGACCAAGTATGCCTGTGTGATGTCAAACTTTAAGGTTAAAAGCTGAATGTTTAAGGAGATTATGAGATTACACAAGGCAGAAACCAGACAGCTGAAGGCACACAGAATCAATCAGTGTCAGAAGAGGTGCTCAGACACACACCCAATATGTTTGTGTTTTTGTTAGATCAAATTTCAGATTTAATATGGAAATCATCTCACATTAAACAGTTATTGGTGAATACGGATGCTAACAGCACTTTGTTCGCTAGTGAAGACATATGTTTTCTGAAGGAGAGAGGCAAACGAAACAGAGGAGGCAAGAATAAACAGGAGCAATACTTCCTTATGCTCAAGATCAACTGTGTTTCCCTCTGGGATGCTGATAAATTCCGGTGTTAAGGGTCAATTCCAGCATGTTAATTAAAGACTGATATGACTTTTACCAAAGGGAGCTTACTTAAACCTAGGCAGAAAATATTTTCAGATTTAGATTCCACATACAGTGGAAAACAGATGAAATATAGTCAGAGAAAAAGCTATTATTCTTAGAGGAACCACTGTTTACATTCCAAAGTTTGCATATGCTAAATCCAATTTCAATGGTCTTCTAACAACAAATTGAAATTTTTAAATGTTTTCTCTTGTGTACTTGTTATTCCTTCCTGTTTTCTTGGCTTTGCTGTTATACTGTCTGTGTAGACGTCTCTCCCAGAAGACTCACTCTGCTGTTATTTTCAGGATGATTGGTTTTTGGAATTATGTTAGTATGTAGATTTTAGAAAAATCCATCACTTTCTTTGATGAACTTTAGTTTCTTGATAACACAAGGAATGGGTGAAAGAATAAACAAGAAAGAAAAGATAAAGATTCACTACAACTCCGTACATCTTTCAAGGTCTTTATTTTCCTGTAAGCTGGTTTGAACGACAGAAAAGCACAGAAACTCAAATAAAATCCTGCCACAGCCATCCAACACATTTGGTATGGGGGTTTGGGCTACGTCACAGCACGGTTGGTTCCTGGCTTACAGTCTATGGGTCATGAGACTGTTGGCTAGGAACTGGGTGGGGCCTCACAGTGGTTAGCTGCTGTTCTGCCTCCATGTAGGGCATGTGGCTACCGATACTCTGTATGGGTGCCTGGTGTCTGTGTGCCTGGGGCTGCTGCAGCCTGAGAAGGAGAGGGTACCTGCCCCTTTTGGCTCTTGGGATTGAGTGCAGTGAGGTTACTCTTTTCAATTACAATTCCAGGTGACAAACTTGCACACAAACCTACTCCACACACACACAAATGTCACGCGCAGCTCATAGGCGATAATAAAAATGCGAGACAGGCAAGCGAATCTACACAAACAATAATTTATTTATACCAAAATACATAGCTCTGGGAGTAATAAATACAGGAGTGTGAACCAATGCTGCTGCCCGTTCCAGTCTGATCCAGAGGCCAACCAAGCAGGTCGGTAACTGGCTGGACGTCAGCATTTATCATCAGCCGGGTCCATTCAATTAGCAGCCCGTCTGTCTGCTTCCTGAAATGAAGAAAAACAGAAACACATAGTGTACTGGAGAGACACCTACTGGACTGGAGGGGATTGTCACAGACACATAATCCAAACAATTGAAAGTCATACAAACACTGGGTTCATGTTTTATTAATGCAACTTGTCTACTTAGATGCCAGATTTATTAAAGTCAACAATGCCGTTGGGATACCATCCTTTTTACAGTTATTTTCCATGTGTATACTTAAAATGTCACAAAAGTACAATTGAAACATAAAAAAGAAAGCATTTTTCTTGTCTAATCATTTTTATGCTCACAAACAAATCCATTCACACCTTACTGTGGTTGTTAATTACTTTCTCCTTCAATCAGTTATGCATACAATTTTTTTGTGGTATTATTCAATATCCTGTCCAAAACTTCAGTCACTACACTGATCTGTTTTTAGCTATAAAATATAAAATTTAATTGCCCAGAAGTTGAAAATAAGACATGCTGACATTTTCTGATATCAATTAGATTTTATTACATTGCAACATTTCAAAAGTGGCCGATAAGAATTTGGTGGAGATTTCATCAATGTAAAGATGTTAAAATTATATCTTATTAAATTTAGTTTTGTGACATTTGGTACAAAAATATTTTTTCAATATAAATTATTTACCCATACATTTTCTGTACCTGGTAAGGAAGCATAAATGATCTATTGTACAACTTGCAGTCACCAATGGAGTAAAAAGCAGCCATATAAATCTAATCATAAATATGGACAACAAATCAGTCTAGATGGGAACCCAGGCTCAAAACAACACATGAATAGGTGAGCTATGGGTCTCGCCTCACCCATTTTAAAAATGTTCTGCGATTTTATACTTTGCAGCTCTTTCCGTTTCCTGGCTTTAAAGTCTGATCATTCATAGACTTTTAACATCTGCAACCTCAATAAACTGACACACGCCTCCTAAACAACCAAGAATAAATGAGTCACGCCATCTATTGCTTTATTATTGCACTGTTTTCTATGCTAGTGTGAGTCATGCATGTGGTGGCTGCTTTATGTGCCAAAGAATAATATTCTGACATTACTGTGCAGAGTAGCATATGAGAATGCAAATGGTTGTCACATCCACTATTATTAAAGGAAGCATCTCCCGTGGCCTAAAACAAACGATTATTTTAAAACATTTGCACAATTGTTCTCATTTTCAAAACAACTTTATCTTTGAAAGTTAGCTTGTTAAAGCTAAGTGGAAAATGTTACTCTGACTTCACAGTTTCAAAGACATTTGTGGAAATTGGCCAAAAGGCTGAATCTGAATGCATATTCACATGGTTGTTACAGCAACTTGCTGTGGCCTCATAAAGTAAAAGCCAATTTTGAAGTGGGATCACATCAGCTGTTAAGACAGACAACAGCCTAGTTTTCATTTCTTCATTATTATCTAAGTATTGATTAATATGGCCATCATTTTAATCTCAGTTGTTAATCTGGAGAGTTTTATCAAAAAAGGTGAAAGATTACTTGCTACGCCACAGCAGGTGGCAATTAAGACAAGCATTGAAAATCTGTGGCACGATTGCTGAGCCAAGGTGTCTTGTTTTACTAAACATCAATGTTCTCTCTGTGTCAGGCAGGAAGGAACTCATCATCCTTCAATTAACCTTGTGTCTCTACGACTCCTTTGCTCCGTGTGGATGAACAAAGGCTAGTTCTACACTGACATTTTTTTCCAGCAAGTCAGGTAATTGAATCAAGCAAAAGCAAAAAATTTTTGACTTCACCCAAAATGACGGAATCGGAGTTAAAAATCTTAATTTATTCCTTTTCCGTACCTCATTTACCAATCGGTTGGAGACAATTAAAAGATTTAAGTAAAAGCAGAAAGGATGCTGCACCAGTTGTGTTTGCACTTATTTCCAATTAAAATACAATGTCTGCTAGCAAACTAAAACTACATGCAATTGAACGTGGTTGTGTCAGTATCATGCTGCAGGCATTTTTTCTTCACCAAATTAGTCAAAATTTAAGTTTTCACAAACAACCAAATCTTCAATCAGATTATTAATATTCATGTTAGAATGGTCCAGTCAAAGTTCAGACCTATGTTATCTTGACAATATGTGTGAAACTGACACTTTTCAACCAGTCTGAGCTCGAGCTGTTCTGCAAATAAAATTGGCAAACATTTCAATCATTTCATTGAAAGCTGGTACAGACAAACAACTCAAGATTTCGCAGCTATAAGTGCAGCCTCACTTTTCAAATGTAACTGAAAAAATACTCCCCATCACCTAAAAAGCCATAACCCCCCCCCAAAAAAGAGTTGTTAGTAGGGTTATTTGGGTATTTCATGCTTAATAATGAACAATATTTAGGTGGAAGATGTTTTTATACAGGGCTGCACAGTGGCGCAGTTGGTAGAGCTGTTGCCTTGCAGCAAGAAGGTTCTGGGTTCGATTCCCGGCTCGGGTCTTTCTGCATGTTCTCCCTGTGCATGCGTGGGTTCTCTCCGGGTACTCCGGCTTTCTCCCACAGTCCAAAAACATGACTGTCAGGTTGATTGGCCTCTCCAAATTGTCCCTAGGTGTGAGTGTGTGAGTGCA
>CAEGAE010017816.1:0-29446 GCA_903067095.1 Girardinus metallicus | reverse complement strand
TATATACATATATATATTTTCTTTTTGTTTAATACATAGTAAAGCAGTCTTTATAATATCTATATTTATTTTGGTTTCTGATGTTTTGTAAGCTTTTGCTCTCCAGATAATAAAAAAGCTGACATAAATACCAACAAGATAGCAAAAGATAAAGAAACAAAACACAAACCTACATTTAATATGATTTATGTGAATAAGCAATATTTTGGCAGCAAATTGTATAATTTTTACAATAATTCTTTATTTTGCCACTGTTAGTCTTCCATACATGAAAGAAAAATAGTCACAAGATATTTTGAAATTTAAATATATTTAGGTGTAAAACTAAATAAAAGAAGAAAATTCATCATAGTTTTCTAGAAATTTTACTAAAATTTTTTATGGTGCCACACTTGTACTTTCAAGGTTATTCTTTGTTTTGACAGCTTTGGTAAGTTCTATATAAGTTCTGTCCATTTACCATTTGGTGCTCCATACGATAAAATGACAACATTAAACATAAACATAAAATAGAGAAATGAGAAAAATCCAAACATTGCTGTAATAATTGCATTTTAATATAGTGAGATAATATTTGTGAATTTTGGCAGTTTCAGTCCTCCCTAACATGGATAAATACTTAAATAAAAATGAATGGAAATTACAAAGAAATCAGAGATAAATGAATCAAATCAAGTATTTAATGTAATTTAACAGAACATGTTACTTAAGGACATAAGAATATATTTTGACCCAGCTATATACAGGCCCAGGCAATGAGCAATGAATCAATTACTTGCATGATAAATTAAAACAAACTCAATCATTTCCATTTGCATTATTTATTTATGTCCCTCTTTTCTCTCTTTCTACCAAAAACTGGATGATAAAAGTCTTAAGTCTGGTCCTTTGGTCTCAACTAGCCCTTTTATTTATTTTGTTTACAGAAACTTCACAATTCAGTTTATTTGTTGCTTCTGTTTTATTTTTTTAAAATGTCTTCCAGTTCCAGTGTTAAAAGTTCCTTAGTATTTAAAGTCGATTGATCTTTGAAAATGTGTTCTTGCATTATTATACCATTACATTACTTGAAAATAGTCTCAAAACACCAATAACTATTATTGTTATTAACATAACTACTGAGACAATTTATCGTCAGGCAAAATTTTTTTATGGTGACAGGCCTACTTGTGTAACTTAACATTTATTCTTCTTTAGTGTTTTAATTCTTAATATTGTGTCAATTTTGTGTTATAAAAAACATGAATGGTAAAAAGTGAAGCATATTAATAAATTAAGGGCACATTATTTCACTTCCTACATTTTGAAGTCATTTATTATAATTTTGTCACTCTCAGTCCTCCATACAAGCCAGCAAAACAAGCTTCTACAAAGCTCTAGAAGGAGAAAAACGTCTCTAAACATTGCAACGCATGTTCTCAGTGAAGCTGCAGGTTCCTGTCACCAAACGGGCTGTGTGTGTGTGTGGGTGTGTGTGTGTGTGCGTGCGTGTGTGTGTGTGTTTTCGCCCAGACTTTATCAGTGTTATCCGTCAGGGACGAGCAGTTGAGGTGTGCTGGTAAATGAGTATCTTGATGTGGGCTCAGCTGTCGGGCCCATTACCTCTGGTACCTGGACAGGGACTATCAAGAGCGGGACTTCATCTCCCCCTGCACATGTTGACACACACACAGGCCGCATATCTGCTAACCTTGGCTAGATGGGATGGATGATTTGTTGCCACCTTGTCGAAGATTCCCTCCTCTCTTTCTCCATCTCATCTTCCTTCCTCAGACGATTGAAGGAGCAACTTGTTTCCCAGATTTGGGAAAAGTAACAAATCAAATTAGCCTCCGTTCGGCTAAGCTGCCTGCACATTTTGGCTCGTTTTGCCGTGTGAGCCGGGTTTTCCTGGCAGGCCTGAGCCCACTGACCGCGGATGCATGACTCTGTGGCGGGATAGTGACTGAGGCAGATGTTTGGCTGTGTTACGGCCTCAGTAATAAGACAGACATGTGGCTATGCTGGATCCAGAGGAGCAGGTGTTGCCACCACGCTGCCATTACCATCTGCGCTGATGAGATCTGGGACTCGGGCATGATAGATGTTACAGCGTTATTATCCCTTTAAGGGGGGAAAAACATCAAACTAATAATTGTGCAAGCTGCTGAAGTCTGAGGCCCACTATAAAAATCTGGATGAAGTAACCAAGCAATTTGAAAAAACACTAACCTTTCAGCGTCGTGGTGGATTTCTTCTTTAAAATTATTCTATTTATTTATGAAAAGAAGTTATTAGATAAAAAAAAACAATCATGATCTGACTTTTAGATAAAAGCTGCTGCCTTTTCTTACTTCCCTCTCCTATTAATAAGTGAATTATGTCTTCTTATCTTCACTTTCACGCATTGATACTATTCAGTTAAAATGCTGGACATTTTCTAAATCCTTGGGTGGGATGAAAATCAGTGCAAAGCACAAAACACAGAATATTTAGACATTTCAACTGAAACTGACTGAAAAGTTTTTTTTATTGTTTTAACCAGTGCATGTCTGCCCTCCTGTCTTATGCCGCCCCGGGCCGCAGCCGACATCGCTTATATCAATAAGAGCTTCCAATATTTTATATATGCTCTCAAAAAAAATCTCCTAAATGCCAAACTAAATCACTGTGAAAATGTTGAATATTTAATTTTAACAAGTGCTGTAAAACTTTAATATTTTGAAAGGTTAGTTTTATCAGTACGGTCTGCTGCAGTTAGCCATTTGAGGACATTAATAATGCAGGCTAAATGTAGAAAATGTTTATTCATCTATTCTCTGTCCAAACTTTTTGTCCTGAGGGCCAAAATCATCAAGTTGAAAGCATTTTTTTTTAATTAAATGCCAACATTTATGGGACATTTTTCATTTTATTTGCTCAAATTGTAAAATAAGACATTTGCGATTTTATTGAAGCAAACAAAATGTACAAGTAATTACAACATACTCAGATTTATTAAGTTAGCTTACGTTACGCACACTGAAATTGCACAAATTAATGTTACTCAATCAGGTAATTCAATGAAAACTGAAATATTTTGAGTTTGCCTAAAAAACAGTAAGAAGAACTAATTAGGTTTTTACAGTAGAATTAAGTTACTGTTTTATTGCAACTCACTCAAAATGACCAACTTAGTGACGTTGTGTAAATTTACGATGTACAGATTACACATAGTAACATTTTTAAGTTTTGAGAATTTCATTTTTTAAGGCAATGGGCTTGCATAAATGTTTAAACTCCACTTACAGTGTTTTACAGTGTAGCGGTAATCTCAAGGTGATTAAAAAAAAAAAAAAGTTGTTGAACTGCAATGAATAAATAATGTTCCCAAGAAACAAAACATTTAAATTGACATGTTCATTTTCTTTAATATAAATCTTGAATTAAATAAAAAAGAAATCCTGAAATAAATACATAAATATTGTGGAAAAAAACATTCATATTTAAATGTTTTATTCCATGGAAACATTTATTTATTTAATGGAATATTTATTAATACATTTTTAATAAAAAGAAAATATTGAGGGGGAAAATAAACATTCATATTTAAATGTTTTATTCCATGGGAACATTTATTTAATGAAAATTTTATTATCTAATTTTTAATAACACTATTTATTTATTTTTAATTAAATGGCTGCCCATAAAAATATTTATGTTATTTATTTAATGTTGTTCAATGAGCCCATAAGCTGCTAAATGTGCATGTAAGACAACTAGCTTAGGAAAAAATATATATAAAAAAAATAAAGAAAGATAAAGGTGAACGTGCGTGTTTTAAAACGTCCTCTGACGTCACGCTGATGCAGATGGATGCGCGTGGAGGAGAGGAAGGGAGGTATGGCGGAAAGAGACAAAATAATAAAACTAAAACCCTGCCGGCTGTAAATCTCTTTCCCCTCCCAGCCCTCACAGAAAAACCGAGGCGGCCGGTCTGCGGTGCTCGCCGTCAAAAACCCGCCGCGCGTCGGACGGGAAACGCGGCCGTATTGAGGTCAGAGGAAAGCGTTGCCAGGGTGACACCGCGGCGGCGGGAGCGCGCCGCTCGTTCGCGGGAGCCGGAGCGGTCGCGGCATCCTCAGCGACAGCAGCAGCAGAAGAAGAAGCAGCAGCAGCAGCAGCATCCTGCAGCAACCGGAGCGCCGGGAAACTGATTGTCCGCCGGGATGAGCTCCGACAAGCCGACGCCTTCCGCCGGAGCTCCGCTCTGAAGGGAAACTACCGTGGATTTACCGCCGGCGACTGAAAACAGGGAGTTACAGCCGCAGACAGACAGGCAGCTGAGCCCGCCGCTCAGCCCAGGTGATACTTCCCACAGAGGCAGGAATTATACATATTACTACTACTAATCAGGAGTTTAGCAGCTAAATATGCTTCCTGATTAGTTTAAAGATAAAATCAAACGCGGATCCAGTGAGGAGCGAGTCGATCTGTAGATTCCCTCTGATTTCTGTTTTTACCATGGGGTCCCACCTGCAGCTGGATTGAGAAAGGAAGAGCAGCCTAGATGTTGCATTTTTAGTTTACCTCCAGTTTTTTTTTTTTTTTTTTTTAAATCTTGGATGAAGCACTTTGTTTGACTTTTTTTTTGGTGGAAGACCTGCAGCAGTGGCTCACAGATTAACAGGTAGGCTTACACTGACACCTGAATTTCTACATATTTTCACAAAACATACAGCGAGTTTTGGACTGAAGCTAGTCGCTTAGGGGTTTGGGAATTGGAAGCAGCATGCAGGTGAGCTTTTCCCCTTAAATTAGAGGAAGAAATGCATCTGCTGTACCTTTAATTAGGCTGAGCTCATCTGCGTGCCTTCCTGCATCGCTCATTCTTTGCAGAAATCATGGTGGTCTGCTGTAATTGTTTGCAAAAAGAAGCAAAAAACTATCCAGGGTAAACAGAGGAACATTTACAAGTGAGCGGATGCACAAAAGCCTCCTTTCAACAGCTGAATCATTCCTCAACTTCATATGAGCGAAGCCTTCATTTGCTGTTTTTCACTCAGAGGAACCCTGCAGGAAACGCCACGGCCATGAGAACATGACACACAAATAAATGCACACACTGCAAGAAGAATAGGGCGCATTTATATGCTGCGGCTGCTGTTGTAGGGAGGAAGGTGGGGGACGAGGGGGGAGCTGCGTTTGGATCTGCAGGGCCCTGCTGGATGGAGGAACGGAGCCGGAACAAGAAGAGCTCTGTTCCCGGCTCTGGAGCGGGCGTTTGGCAGCCAGCGGAGAGGAGCAGCTCCTCTGGCTTTAATGGAGAGAGACGGAAAATTTTCAAAGCAGATGTCATTAGGGTCAACGTAGACAGACGAAAAAAAAAAGGAGGAGTACATTTCTGCCAGGAAACTCTGGGATTTTAAGGTTAATCTCACAAATTTTCTGGAAAAAAAATGGGGAAATTTGTGAGCCTGAAAAGTCAAAAATGTACTAGAAAAATCTCAGAAATTTTGAGATTAGTCTCAAAAATTTTCCAGAAAAAAAAAAAATTGGTAAATCTCAGAAATTTCTGAGATTAATATAAAAAATTCTCTGGAAGAAAACAGAAAATTTGTGAGCTTGAAAAGTCAGAAATTTACTAGAAAAAAAATCTGAAATTTTTAGAACAATCTCTGAAATTTTCTGAAAAAATGTAGAAATTTATAAGCCTGAAAAGTCAAAAATTTGGCAGAAAAAAAGCAAAGAAATTTTTAGATTCATCTCAGAAATTTTCTAGAAAAAAATGTGGAAATATAGGAGCTTGAAAAGTCAAAAATTGTATAGAAAAAATTCAGAATTTTTTATATCAGTCTCAGAAATTATCAAGAAAAAAACTGGAAAATATCTGAGCTAGAAAATTTTAAAATTTGGTAAGAAAAAATATAGATTAATCTCAAAATTCTCTAGAAAAACATGACAATTTATGAACTTGAAAAGTTAAATACAAGCTTTAAAAAATCAGAAATTTTGAAATAAATTTTTAAAAAATTTCAGAAAAAATTTCTCAGTTTGAAAAGGGAAAATAACAGAAAAAAATTAAATTGTGAGATTGCACTCAGAAATTAAAAAAAAAAATTATAAATTTTTCACTGTTGAAACTCAGAATTTAAAAAAATTCAAGAAAATTTATTAGATTAGTCTCGAATGTTCTTGCAAATGTTTGACTTTTTAAATCAGAAATTTCCATAATTTTTTTATTTCTGAGATTAAACTCAAAATCTCAGATTTTTCTAGCAAATTTTCTAATTTTCAAGCTTGTTTTTTTTTCTTTGAAAATTTCTTAGATTAATCTCAAAATCTAAAGAAACGTTTTAGGAAATAATTGACTTTTCAAGCTCAAAAATGTTATTTTTCCCTAGAAAATTTCTAAGATTATTCTTTAAATTTCTCTTTTTGTTCTAGCAAATGTTCAACTTTCAAGCTTAGAAATTTTTATGTACTTTAGAAAATTTATGAGCTTTACTTCAAAATGTCAGTTTTTTCCTAGCGATTGTTTGAGTTTTTAAGCTCAAAAATTTTCTTTCCTTTTTGAGCGTTTTGGCAGAAATGTTCTCCTTCTGTTCTATCTAACATGGCCCTGATACTCAGTCGTAGTTCTTGAACTTTAGGGGTTTAGAGTCTCTCAGAGCCGTCCGTCCGTCCCTGCAGGTCTGGAAGCGGATATTGATGGAGGGGAATCTGAGGAGATTGCTGCCCTGCAGTCGGTTCGCTAAGCAGCTAACAGATGCGTCGGGCGTCGTGACGGGCGATGAAACGAACGATGAAACGTCACGTCTCTGCTGCTGCTCTCAGCTCCTCCGTCCCGTTCGGCGTGTTTGCTGCGGACTTGCGGCTGACAGCTGGTTGCTCTGGAGGAGAAGCGGAGATCTGGAGGATTGTGACGGATGCGTGTTGGAGAAATTAAATTCTTGTTTGGATGAATTAGCGAGGCCGAGGGAGGGGCTGCTGTTCATTTCTTCCACCTGGCAGGAGAAACTAAACGGGGAACGTTTGCTGGCAACCCTGGAAACAATGTAAAATGAATATGTAGCTTAATTTAACACTGAAAAATTAAGTTAGGTCCGACTTTAAATGGGCCCGCAGCACCACAGATCCTCCGTCGTACTTAACAGTGATGATAAGTTGCTTTTTCACCAGTTTATTCCTCAATCTTTGATCTGACAATAGGAAATGGTTCCAGTTAAAATCTCACATTTTATTGAACTAACTGGCTCCCGAACAGGTGGTTGGCAAATGATGTCTAAATCAATTCAGTTCAATTCAACAACACTCCATTTACTAAGTGGGTGACTTCTAAAGCCAATTGGGCCAGTTAATTTTATTCAAGGGCATCATTTCAATTCAATTAAATTCCCTAAGGGAAATGAAATGCTGTCATAACTCTTATTTTTAAAGTATTTTCAGAGTCGTTGTGATGCCCAAGAAGCCTCTGACTGAAGACTTTAGCACTGAAGACAGCAGCAGAAACGATATTTCTCAGTAACATGTCCTGGATGACACCATCAGTTGTTGCTAATCCACCTCATTTGCTTTTGCCGCTTCTTTGTAAATCTCTACGTTTGGTTAGGAACTCGGGCAGAGAGATGTCGGAGTAGGGGATACGATTCTCTCCCATTCTAATCGATTGATCTCCTCTGAGGCTTGGGGTCATAGTTCAGGGATTATTTAGTCTGCTGCTCCCAGTTGTTAAAACAATTACATTGTTTCCATGGTTACGCATTGTAGCAGATCATAACGGATGTCCGAAAGCCAAAAAGCCAAAGAGTAGAAGCAAAAATTCCCTGTACAAAGTTTAAAAAGAAAAGGTTTCTATGGAGATTTTTATTTTTTTTTTTTACAATCCAGCTCACTGAGCATGCTCACAAAAATAGTCACAATTAAGCAAGCTTTGATAAGTAAAAATGTTCTTGTCACCATTTTCTGACTTCTTTTGAAGATTAACATGCAGCTCACTCTCTTGTCTTTCCTATTTTGAAGAGTATGATGTCACAATTTCACCCCCTGGGAAACAGGAAGTTATAATTTACTAATTAAAAATTCATACAAACTCCTAAGTGCCTAGAAAAGTAAAGAATGAATAAAAATGCTTCAGTTGTGTTAGTCCTGGATTAATTGTCCCGTCAATCAGTGGTTTTGTCAAATGTATATTTTTCCTGTTACATGCGATTAATTACATTAAATGTTGGATTTCCTCCAAACATGTTTTCTTGAATATTGAGTAATTGTGGCTGATTGAAAAATCTGTGATTTCCATGAACTGTGCAGCTAGATGGAAATGTATTTTCCTGCGAAGTGAAAAGAAGATTGTTTGCCAATTCATGTAGAACGAGTTATTTCAGAATAATTCAGAGTGAGTGCACTTGTATTAAAGTAAACACTCTGCAGAAAAATGCTTTCACTTGTAGGCCAACACCTCTTTCAGCATCGTGCTACATCACTGAGAGCTATTTGCATAAAACCCTCTGGAAGGTGAAGCATCGCAGAGCAACTGCGGGTCTCTTAGTGTGAATGCAAAGAGGAAAAACACGGCCAATCTTTTGCTAGCCCTGGGAGAGAGTTTGGGTCCAACTAGCAACGGGCGACAGGAAGTAAACAAAGTCTTGAGAGGTCCGACATGTTTTATGACATCTGTAGGAGTTTGTTTTCCTTTAAAAAAAAATCAAGAAACATTTTCTTATGCTGTTTTGCAAATAAAAAGCTTTTATGTTTAGATCAGTGTTTTTTGTAATGAACATTATGACGTAGCGCATTAGTATGGAAGAGGGTTAGGACCAAAAGTATTCCCAGTTTAATTTAGAAATCCTGACTTTAAACTCAGAATTCTGAGTTCAATCTCAAAATTTTAACTTGTTTTCTCACAATTTTTAATTACATTTTAAAATTATGACTTTTTGTAGACAATTTAGACTTTAATATCGAAATTCAAAATTTTCTCAAAAATCTGACTTTAATCTCAGAATTTAGATTTTTTCTGACAATTTTGGCTTTAGTCTCAAAATTCAGATTTTTCTCAAAAATTAACTTAAAGCCCACAATTCTGACTTTAATATCAAAATTCAGACTTTCATCTCATAATTCAGACATTTTTCCTCACAATTTTCACTTTAATCTCATAATTCAGGTTTTTTCTCACAATTTTCACTTTAATCTCACAATTCTGAGTTTAATCTCATAGATTACTTTTTTTTTCTCAGATTCATAATTGTTTAAATTATCTATGCACTATCAGGCACATCTGATATTAAAATTCAAATCTACCAGGTAAATTTGAGACACATTTTCAGTTTAGATAAAATGCAGATTTACAAATCGGTTGCATGATTATTTTCTTATACTTACAACATAATTGACATAAACCTAAGAATGTTTGGTTACTTATTTTGATTTTGACATAGGTTTACACTGAGTTTAGTCAGAATTTTATATAACCTTTTTTGTTGGCTCCAATTGTCTTCCATACACTAGCAAATATTTATGGAAGCAGCAAAAGTCTACAATCGCTTCAGATGATTTTTGGTTTTCTTGACAAGACCTATTGGGTTAAGGGTGAGACGGAAACACGTTTGGTGAATAAATTCTGATGTAGAAAACTTTTCCAGTCCAAACCTTTACCTTTGAGGAAACGACTCTCTCTATTTTTCTAAGTTGCGTTGTCCATGTTAGTTTGCAACCTCTACTTCCTGTTACCAGCCATACGTAACGTTAACATCTGATAAAATTATGCTTTGTGTAGCCCGGGTGATTCACTCCAAACACGCATAACTCCCCTTTTCATTTTTTTCTCCTTTTTTAGCAACATTTTTCAAAGTTTGCTCAAAATTCACATGAAAATTGGATGGGAATATAGATCATGACATGCATTTTATTTAGCAAAAACCAGACATTTTTCCCCTTTTCTAGAAAAATAAGTTAAACTCAGTCCGACTGGATGGAAAACATCTATGACTCCCACAAATTTGTAGTTGGATTTATGTCTAGACTTTGACTAGGCCATTGATCTAAACCATTGAAGCTCTGGCTAGCTTTGTTTAGGGTTGTCCTTCTGAAAGGTTTTCTTCATGGATGGCCATGCTCCTCTGCCGTCCTTCTTTAAATCCTCACAGCATGATGCAGCCGCTGCCATGTTTCACTACTGTTTCCTACCAATTTTGCGTCCAGGATCTTCTTCCCTCTCACGGATTTTGATTTTGGCCGTGTTTGCTCCTTTCTCAGCAATGAAACAGAGTTTAACCATGATTTGCATTTCCTAGACCATTCAGTTCGACTCCTTCCTTGCGTTTGATTCTGATGTGTTCATTTGCTTCTCGTCTCCATCTGTTTGTGGCAGACTCATTCATTAGGTGCAGAGTGACCCTGGCCGTTTCCTTCCAGTCTTGGAGCAAATGAACACTCCTTTGTTGTGCTGTTTCTATAGCAGCGCCTCTTAGGAACAAGAGTCCTCGTATAGATTTCAAATCAGAAGTTCATTTTTGTTTCATTTGGCCAGTGTGTGTGTGTGGGTGTGTGGGGGTGTGTGTGCTCTGCCATGTGACATTTTTAAAGCCTGAAAGAAACTAGAAAAATGATCTAATATCCGTACATCGGTCGACTGCAGTGCTGCAGCGTTTCTTACTCAACAACACGAATATCTTCATGATTCCCTTTGGAGAATCACTTTTCCCAACATGAGAAGAATCATCTGTGGTGGGATTGTTTTGTTGAGGTGACATTGGTAATGTTGGCTTCTGGTCACATATACCTGCTGTCAGCAGTCACTATGTGGTTATGTCACAAATTTCTGTTGCTCTTTTTGATAAAACAGAGATGGCTCATCTTTCTTAAAAGGAGAGTCGTTTCTTTACCTCTTTTCAAGTTTTCCAAAGGTTCATTCATACCAGCCCTGTTTAATCCGGCTTAATCTAAATTGTTTGTCTAGATAGTTTGGTTTAGTTTGTGGCGGTATGAAGACAGAATCGACCAAACAAACCAAAGACTTCTCTGCTTAAAAACCTCGCTCTCAGTTCGGTTGAAGTGAACTCTGACGCGGTTCAAAAGTATATGTGAATGCCAAGTGGACTGGAGGCCGCTCCAAAAGCAGGAAGTGGACTACATCGCAGGGCATCCTGCGTAAATACAACCAAATACTACCTGTCAAGATAACAAATCTGGCGGATGATAAATTGTCCCAGAAGTTATCGCAATAAACAACAGTGTTGTTGTTTTTAAACCACTTTTAAGTACTATAAAAGTAATGGCATAATTATGCAATTACACCCTCTCAGAGAATAGTAAACTTTTAATTTCTGACAAACATTTTTCTCTGGAACCGGAAGACATTTTAAACACCCAAGATAAATAAACAAAGCAGCAAATAAAATGAATACTAAAGTCTCTATAAGCCTTTTATCATCCAATCTTAAGACAAAAGAGAGAGACACAAGAAAAAATAATCAATTATGCAATTGAAAATTCTCAACCTTGTTTTAATTTATTATGTGATTAACTGATTAATTGTGACAGGGTTACAAAAAAAAATACTACAACTGCTAAAATTTGATGCTGATCCATTTTTGTTTACATTTTGTGAAGAAGGAAGTTGCGCTCAGTGTCTTTTTCAGAGGTTTTTGTGTCGTTTTCTTCAGTATTTCTTGGTGCAGCGCCGCCACAGGCGAGGAGGGGAACAGGTTATTTAAAGAGTTTGGTTTGTTTGACACAGTGCAGTGTGAAAGAGAACCACACCAGCTGAAAACGCAACAAATGTTTTAATTTCGGTCCCCAATCGAAACGATTCTACTGAACTATCAGAAGTAAAAACACTCATTTTCGAATTTCCCTTCCACTCGATTATTATGCACAACTTTGTGACAGTCTGCCAAATAAAATCTCAATAAAACTAATTGGGTTTGTATTTGACGAAACCTAAACAGGCAACATAAAAGGCAAAGCAGAGACGTATAAATCACCCAGATCACTGTGATGTTGACGGTCCAGGTGTGTTACAGCTCAGCCGCTCCTGCTCATGTATACAGAAAAAGCTCCCGGAGATTAAAATCTGTATTTGTTCAAAAGATATAAATAAATCTGCGGGACTACAATGGGATTTGATGAGTCCTGAACAGAGAGCATGGAAACAGATTTAGCTGAATCAGCCGTGGTTGGAAGTAGCAGCAGCCCGGATTAAATACATCCTGCTCTCTTGCCAATCAGATTGACGTAACGCGCAGAATCCGTGTTGCTTGGAGCTTTGCAGCTCATCCCTCTGGCCAGCTGGGTGACTTCCCTCCATTTAAATTTGTTTATTTGAACGTCCACCACACATCTACCTGCATCAATCATGTTGGTGGCTTTTCATATGAAAGTCTTCATGGAGGTAAAAATGAGCTCTGGTATTGACAGCGTCTCAAGATCAGTGATATATCTTAAAAATAAAATCTCCAATTATTTTCATTAATAGATTTTTTTCTTGCTTTCTGTTCAAAAAATGAAATTTCAAACGACAATTTCATTTGCAATTTCATCATACAACTTCTTTGAGTTGTATGATGACGTATTAGCGACATGCTACAAGAGTTTTTGTTTACTTATGAGGATATAGTCATAATATTAGCAGAATATAGATGCAATTTTACCAGAAAAACTTCTTAAAATTAGGAAAAAAAAGTTATTTTGATGAGAACATATGATACATGTTTTTTTCATCGAAATGCAACTCAAAACATCTCGGTATTAGGATCATATTAATTTTGAGGATAAAGTCCAAATATTATTAGAATATAGTCGTAATGTAACTTTATTATTCTCAATAAATTCAACTCAGAAAATTTTCAAAAGTAAAAATTTTTTAGATTTTTGAAAGAAAAAAAAATTCTGACATTAATCTGAAAATTTCTGTTCTTTTGTAGCAAATTTCTGACTTTTTAAACTCATAAATTTTCAAGTTTGTTCTGATAAAAATATGCGATTAATATCAACATTTCTGTTTTTTTTTTTCTAGCAAATTTCTGACTTTTTAAACTCAGAAATTTCACATTTTTTCTGGAAATATTTTGAGATGAATCTAAACATTTCTGACTTTTCTCTAATAAATTTTGGACTTTTTAAACTCATACATTTCCAAGTTCTTTCAGGAAAATTCACGTTATTAATCTCAACACCTGTGGGTTTTTTCTAGCAAATATATGACTTTTTAGACAAAGAAATTTCCAAGTTTTTTTTCTAGAAGATTGCTGAGATTAATCTCAAAATTTCTGAGTTTTTTTCCTATCTGCAATGGTACGCTGTTGTACCAATTTAACGGCAAACCTTTCACACTGAAAACAAGCTCGGAGGTCGTATAAAGGGCTACAAACACGTAGGTCAGAAAGCAATGCTGTTGAGGGTAAAAAAAAAAACAAACAAACATTGAAAGCGAAGAAGGCGAGATGCAATGAAAAGCTCTATATATTCAGCAGGGAGAATAAGATTAGAAGTGCCACAGCATTACCATACTACAATCTCTGTTTTGCAGCGCTAACACCCACTATATGCTACCTCTTCCCTGTTGTTGCTCCTGCATTAGTATGGGCTGTCGCGCCGCCACATATATTAGTGTGAGCTGTCAGCTGAAACCCCTAACAACCAGCCGGAGAGGGACCAGTTGAATGGTAATGCAGACACAGATAGCAGCAGCAGCAGCGTTGGCTGGAGTGTCATCTCTGCGGTTGGTTATAAAACACACATGCTTTTCTTTTTCCGTCACTCGGATGTAACGAGGCTCCGTGGCGCCGGCTCCGCCGCTGCCCACTTGATGCCCATCTGTTTACACAGGGGCGCTTTGCACAACTTTGTACTATCCGACACATTAAAGGCGTGCCTCTGATTTATAACAAAAGAAATGGGATAAATCAGACTTATATCTGATTTATCCCAAACCACATTATTTGCACTCCCACTAACAGAAAATGCTGGAGAAATAATTTTTGCCCCATAGTTTTGGCGCCCGCTCTAGCTCAGCACTCAATTGTCTTTTGACATGAGCTGTTTTGATCACAAACTTTACTAATAAACATAAATGTCTCAACTAACTGAAGCTAACTCATATCTTCAACCCAGACGACGTTAATATTTTGGATCCACGCTACAAAAACAAAATCTTACCAAGTATTTTTGGTCTACTTTCTAGTACAAATATATTAGCACACTTAAAATAAGACAAAACAGATTTACAAGTATCTTTTCAACAAAATAAGGGATCTTGTTTTAAGTAAATAATTCCTTGATATTAATTAAAAAAACAAGTACTGGTTCCACTGGCAGATTATTTCACCTGTAAGATGGGAAAATGTCTTGCTAAAAGTGCTTAAGTACTTTTTCATCAATATTAAGGATTTATTGACTTTAAACAAGCTCCCGTTTTTCTAAGAAGTTACTTTTAAGATCGTTTTGTCTTATTTCTAGTGTAATAAAATATCACTTGGTTAGATTTTGTGTTTTTGAAGTGTACGTTTACAGTTTTGGAAACAAAAAATATTCAGTTATAAGCTATTTTAGGGAGCATTAATTCATTTTAGCCCCACATATACATGGGTCCACTGTAATTTTTTTCCCCATTGAATTTTATACTAACTTTTAGTTGAAAAACTTAAATTTTAATGTACAGTCATATTTAATAAATTAGAATATAAAGTCAATTTGTCTGATTAAACATACCTTTTGAAAATTGCTATGTTTTTATTGGTATGATGTAATATTCTAATTTAAATGTCATGTTTTTAGTAGAAAATCATCATAATTCACAAAAATAAAAAGTTTCAAACATTTATCTGTGTAAAAAATCTATGTGTTTATTGAATGAGTGTGTATATTAATGGTTATACAATGAAATCACATAAATGTACCGTTTTTTGTTTGTATTTTTTACAGTAAAAACAGAATAACTTCAAACTAACCTGTTTATTTAGTTTCCAGTTGTTCGCTGGATTTACAGAGGCACCAATCATCAGGTTCTTTTTGTTTTCTGTCACTCAATGCCTGACTTTTAGTCTTATTTTGGGGGATTTTTACTTTTTAAATAAACAGGGCATTTATTTGCTGTCAGGTTGCAGCTCAGGCTTTGTTAAGCTGCCGAGCGTCGGCTGTTCTGATGGCAGGATGCTAATGAAAAAACATAAAGACCGCTTCACACAGTGAATTAGGATGTCTCCTGGCTGACAGGCTCTCGCTTCATTCTTGTCTTTTTTGGGTGTGTGTGTGTGTTTGCTGTGCTTATGAAGGAAAGCGAAGTCTTGACAGTGATGAATGAGTCCAAAAATGTCGGCGCTACACTCCGGCGCCTGATGATGCGGAGCGGACGATGATCGCTGCCATTATTGTCGGGATCATCGAAGTAAACTCCTCTCCGGCGGCACTACGCTCACATGATGATAGCAGACGGTGGCTCAAAGCAAACCGCTGGAAAACTTTTCCTTCTCCTTTTCCCCTTTGGAAGCGGTCCCACAAAGACGCGCTTTCATTTTGTTTGTCTTAATATTTAAAGACGCAGCATGTGCGACCTCAGTCATTCATAGAACAGCAACCCTTTCATTAATGGTCTCTCAAGGCTGAAGCAGCTTCTGTGCCGATGAATAGCAGCACTAGAGTTTGAAACAAGGATCTGTGATTAGATTTTAGCTGCTGTGTATATCAGTTTTCACACCAGCACCGTTTAATCCGCCACTTTAATCAAACTCTAGTTCGTTTGCTTCCGAAGTCCGGTTTGTTTGGAGAGGTGTGAACGCGTATTCGACCAAAAAAGTGAACTCTTGTCCACCTAAAAACCTTGATCTCAGTTCGTTTGATGTTAACTCTGGTGTGAACGCCAAGCAGACCAGAAAGCAGGAAGTGAACTACTGCGCAGTGCAGTCTGGGTAAATACAACCAAAACAAACTAACTAATCTTATTGGTGGTCTTTTCCTGAAGACAAAACAGAAACCCTACAACCGCTAAAATCTGAAGCTCCTCCATTTTTATTTGCATTTTGTGAAGAAAGAAGTTGAGATTACTGTCTTCTTCAGAGGTTTCCGTGTCGTTTCCTCCAGTGGTTCTTGGTGCAGCGCCCCCACAGGCGTGGAGAGGAACACGTTTTTTAAAAGGTTAGGTTCATTTTATTCCGCAGCAGCTGAAAATGTAACAAATATTGCAATTTTGGTCCCTAATCGAACAGATTCGAACAGACTATCAGGTGTTAAAACACACTTAGACCCACCAAATTAGTTTGAGTTAATTTTTCAAGTTAGAGTAGAGTACTTTGGAAATGACTTTCCTAACCTTTTTAGGTGCAACTATAGCTAAAAGAGATAAAAGTTTTAATAAACATCCTACACAAGTATGTCACAAAGTCGTGTTACAATCACAACCTTGAATTGGGTTTTATTTTGAACTTAATGTGGAAGCTAACACTAAGTAATGCATAATTTTGAGTTGGAAAATAAGCTTCACATTGTTTGTGTGGCAGGAATTTTGTATTTTTTAATCACCTTTTTAATTTAATCCCCTTAAATAAGCCAAATCTATAAATGACGATGTATTATTTTTATTTTAAAAAGACAATTGTTCAATGTAACTCAGTTTCATTTTAAACCACTTTCCAAGTATTTGAAGCTTAAGAAGCAAACAAAACAAATGCATACTAGGTGAGACAAGCAAAAACAGTCAAAAATATATTAAATTAAGATTAATTTGCTAATTAAAGTCAGCTGTTTAGAGGAATGGAAAAATATGTCTGAGGCGAGTAGAAAGTGGTTTTAAGTGTTTAATTAGAGTCTAACATACACAGACACTTGTAGTTGTATTGTGAAATAAAAAAAAAATTAAAATTTTTGCAGGATTTATCCTCGAGGATCGAATCTGCTCACCTCAAACATCCAGTCAGAATGTAAAGAGTGTAAAAGATCGGAGTTTGAGTCTAACAGGGTCTTGCCACTTCAATTAGCCTTAGTTAGAGTTTAACCTTCATCACATGCTCGGCGCTTTAACGCTTAATGAGTGATGTTTTGCTTCTCAGGGATGTACATTAGTGTGTGAAGTTTTCAGACATCTGCGTGAGCCGGGTCGTTGCTGCCAAGATCTTGGAAGACGGTAACGAGACTTCCCACAGTGCCAAAACGAAACGGTCTCTTTCCATTAGAGTTTTACCTCCAGAGACGTGAAAACACTGGATGTGGGGAAACGGAGGAAGAGTTCGCAAGTCAGCAGAACTTTAATTCTTTTTTTATACTTTCCCTTTAACTTCTAGACATTATTTCAGTTGGGAATGTGATTTACGGACGAGGAGACAGAGGAAGGTTGAGCGGTGTCAGCGGATTTAGCTGGTTCTACTGTCTGACTTCTGCGTCTCACTTTTAAGGGTGTTTATTTTCCAACAATTGAAAAAGTCAAATAATTAACAGAAGACATCAAAAGTTGAGCTAGAGATTTTTAGTAGGGCTGATTTTACCTGCGTTTAATATAAAATCCTTTTAATTTGTTTTGATTTGTCTCTAATTTTAAAAAGATGGTAACTCCTGGATTAAATAAAATCTGCCTGGGCAGATAAATATTTGAGATGAACATGAGGGAGGTTTTAATTGTAAAAACTTACAGAAACTGCACAATGAGAACAGGATTAAGTGTAAGAGGAGGAAAATGCCACTGAATGCAGGCGAGTTAATCAAGAAACTACAGAGCTGTGGAGGAGAGCGAACAGGCAGATTGAGGGAAGCTGAATAATAAACACAAAGAAACTACAAACCAACACGGAAAGACTAAAGCTAAGAAAACCGAATCCAAATGCAAAAAAGAGCAGAACACAAGAATAAACAAAGAAACTAAACATAAAGGAAATATGGTATGGCAAGACCATTACAGCAATAACGGTCCAAATATGGAACGACCTAAAGGAAATATTCAAAAGCACGATAATGAAAGTCAGTAGGCAAACTTCTGATAATACGCTAATATCGGAGTTAATTTTTCGTTTAACGCTTTAGTGTTTTGCTAACTTTGAAAATGTTTAGCGTACTTAGTGTTCCCTAGATTAAAAATACTAAAGTACTAATTTACTTCACTGGTTTGTAGACGTTCAGTTGAATAAAGTCGACATCTATATGGACGTTTTGGTCTATTTTGTGGATATCATTTTTTCCATATTATATCTTTCTTTATTTTACAACTTGTAGTATGGAAAACATATATTGGAAGATTATTTCACTTATAGGTGATATTTTTCATTGATATTAAGGAATTATTTACGTAACACACGCTTTTATATCTCGATGAAATTATATTTGAAGTTAGTTTTGCCTTATTTCAGGTGTACTGAGGTATTTGCACTAGGAACCAGACCAAAATTACTTGATAAGATTTTGTTTTTTGCAGCGCACTTGCAGCTCCTCAAAGCGTCCGACCACAAATCTTAATTTTCACAATATTACTTCAATTCTTTCAGGTTTCTCCTCTCTTTTATCCTCCAGGATCCAACCTCGCTGAACAGTTTTCAACATTTCCGTCGACTCAGCTCCGTGTAGATTTGTAACAGGATTGCGCTGGCATGAGAGCTGGGATGAGGGATAAATGCTGGTACAGATCGGGGACCCGGGTTCAGGTCCGTGTACAACCCCTCAATTCATTACACTGGCATAGTTCGACCTTTTCATGGCAGGGCCCTTGTGTCCGTGAACGTTTCCCCCCTTCCTTCCGCCTCGCTCTTTCCCCTCCTTCGCTCTCCGCCTGACCTGTTCTTCAGAGCAAAGTGCCAGGCGCTTTACCCGGAGATTTGTCCAATTAGGAGGAGCTCTGAGATCATTATGGAGAAAGGCCTCTTATGCTCGTCTCTTGACTCTCTTTCCTGTTTACGTCTCTTGTATTCCTTCAGTAAGTAC
Source organism: Girardinus metallicus (assembly GCA_903067095.1). NCBI lineage: Eukaryota > Metazoa > Chordata > Actinopteri > Cyprinodontiformes > Poeciliidae > Girardinus > Girardinus metallicus. The sequence goes on along the minus strand of CAEGAE010017816.1, from coordinate 10,588 downwards.
CGGCCTTCTGTCATTCTTCACTTTAACCTCTTTTTGCTCAACATTTTCTTTGCTTCTTGGCTCCTGTTTCTACAGAGATACGCCTGCAGCTTATACATTATTTTACATAGTAACTAGTTAAATCTACTGAATCACATTCTCTGGAGTGACTTTTTTGTACTTTTAGGAGTATTTTTTTCTATTTTTTACCTGAGTAATTTTATTATGAAGTATTTCTACTCTTACTTTTCTTTCTGGATTTTCTGCCCACTGAATGAAAAACAAACATGTTTTAACCAAAAATTCACCAGACTGCAGTTTGTGTTAAAGTTTCATAAGTTTTTTATTGAAAGAAACTGATTTGGAAAACATATTTTTGCCTTATTTTGTTATTTTTTTGTTTAGCCTACTTCGTGTTGTTCAACAGGTTCTATTTATGTCTAAGTGACTTCTTGACCCTAAAGGTCAGACCTCGACTAATCGAATTCAGCTTTCTAGGATTGCATTCACACCTGTTTGGTTCAATTTAGTACGGATCAAAGAAGCGAACTCTGGTGTTTTCTGTGTACTACAGTGCAGGGCATTCTGGGTAAATACGACCAAAACAATCATGAGGGTCTAATGCTAACGGGAGAAATGGTTCTTCATTTTTTTATCAAAGACAAGAGAGGAATCTTTTTCTGGTGAAATCTGACACCACTCCATTTCTGTTTACGTTTCGTGAAGAAGGAAGTTGAGCTCAGTGTCTTTTTGTGTTGTTTTCATCAGTGGTTCATGGTGCAGCGCCACCACAGGCGGGGAGGGGAACAGGCTTTTCAAAAGGTTTGGTTCGTTTCGTGGTGTGTTCACACCAAACGTTGTTTTGAGCATCAGGCTCAAAACGCGTCTGGTGTCTGGTTTACATTCAAAATTTATGTGGAGGTGCGCCGAGGGTCCTTTATCGTGTGTTTGAAGCATTTGGCGTTTCCAACATGTCTGACAAATATGCCAGGAAGAGCGATTGTGATGCATCTGACGCGCCTCCACGTAGACTGACGTACGAAACGCGTTTGGTGTGAACACACCATTATTCAAAGCAGCTGAAATGTAACAAATGTTGCAATTTTGGGTCACAATCGAACTGAATCTACCAAACTATCACAGATTATGATTTAACTAAAGTCATAAAATGGCTGTGGGATGTAATTACTCTTTTACACAAGATCAGGTCTGTTTATGTAACTTTTATTTTGGCTTTCATCCTTTGAAAACCACATTTTATTTTTACTTGAATAATCTAAAACTTTCAAGTGTAACCAACAAGCAGAAAAAGGAGAAATCTGTAAGTGGGCAAATCGTTTGTACAAATTCGTTGTTGTTTATAATAGTTTAATCAATTTTACTATTAACCGGCTTTTGTCCACAGTAATGTAAATATGTCTTTCACATTACAACCAACCCTGTTTGTGTGACAGACCAAAGTTTGACTCGGTACTGGATTTGCTTGCTTGGTTTTGGTGCTTCCTGTTCCTCTGGGTTCTCCATCAACACATCTCCCAGAGGTCATTTGGGAGGGAAACTGGCCAGGCACTTCGTCAAACCTTTTCTGCTCGCGTGTCGAAGGTCTCAGAAGGACTGTGTGGACCTTGTTGTGTCTCTCCAGAGCCCTTCAGCCGCTAATTGTGGTGAAGCTCTTTGGTTCCTAATGAACAGATGAGGGAATCGTAAAAGAGGAGTGGGTATAAAAAGGCTTTCGATGATATAGAGTACCCTTCAAAGCCAGTTAAACCAGGAGGTCAGTTCTTTTATTTCTGTCGTACACTGAAACAGCTTCAGTTATTCCCATTTATTTACACCTAACCAAGACAGACGTTGTCCTGATATTGATGTAGAAAATTACATTGCTGTAAATGTCGCAACCGTTTACTTTGAATTGCTTTTCATGTTATATTGCTGCTGGGAATCATTTTTAATCATTTTATTGCTGTTGCATCACAGAACAAAGTAATTTAAACCAGAAAATGGCTCTAGTAAATCACAGCTTCTCCACTAACCTGCAAGCGCTGCCTCTGTTGCAAAAGGTTGCTAGTTTGATTCCAGCTTCCTCCCTCAACTAAGTTTATTTTACTTACAGACTCAGAAAATCTGTGGTATAACTACCCAACTATCTGAGTCTGTAAAACAAATTAAATATCACCTTTAATGTTGGAAATAATTAACTGACTTACAATTATTCGTCTCTTTATACAAGATAAATCTCAAGTTTTTAAGAAAGTAGTTGATTGACTTTAGAGCAGCTAATTAATCTATTAATGAATCACTTTAGGAGTAAAAGTACCCTTATTATTTGGAGTGTAATAAGAAGTGTAACTAACTGAGAGAAGAATTTTCTGTTTCGGTCAAAACACACAAAGGAAAGTAGATGGAACGTATTAAATACTGAATTTTAGTACGTTTACTTAGTTATTTAAGCAGGAGATGAGGAGTAAATTTCTTAAATACAAACAAAACAAATGAAAAATGTATTTAATTTCACTTTTTGTTGTTCAATTAGAGACAATTCAGCACAAATTTAATCTCAGGTCACTTTCCAAGCTAAGCAAATTCAACTTATACACAATCAAATTCAAAACAAACCAGTTCAGTTTATTGTTCATCTAATGAAATAGTAATTGTTTTTTATACTTTAGGAGTTACCAAGCGAAACATTAAACAGATGCCGTACCAGTTACTCGACAAGTCGTTGCTAGGTAACCAAAGAGTGAACGTGTCGTTGCTAGGTAACCAAAGAGTGAGTGTGTAAGTCGATTCCACCAACCTTGCTTAGCTAGCCATGATAGTTCAGTGAATATGTTCTATTCAATCAGACTCCGCAATACTCAAGTATTATTGATATAGATTATAGATTTATTGTCCAGCCTTACAATTTACGGGAGAATTTGTCCAGGAAACAGCAGCAGTGAATGGAAGCACCTGAATGGCTCACTTTTTTAAACATTAAAATAAATTTGAGAACACTGTCTAATCCTATAAGTCCATCAGGAAACATTAGACAGGTTTATATTAAATTATAAAGTCCAAAGTTCATCCCATTAGGAGACAGATTGGTTGAGAGTTGTTTCTGTTACTCAGCTAAAACAGACTACTTGGTCTTACATTATCTATATTAAGAAATGTATAAACAAACATTTTTATAGGTCAGGCAATGTTTGCCCCTTTTTATTCACTAAAGTAATTACTGACCCCCAGGATCTATCCTTTCTACCTCTGGCGTCACTGTTTGTTTTTTGCGTTCATCTTTTCTTTTAACCTTGACACGGTGAAGGCGGTCCTTCCTCCCTCGCTCTATAAGGGCAGCTCTTACAGAGGTAATAAAAAATACAGGAGTTAGCGCCGTCCCTCATGGCCCCCTGCAAATATAAAGGAGCTGAAATCTGTGAAGATTCAAAGGTACAGGAAGCCTGCAGGCCAGAGAAGAGTCGGGCATACCCAGGGGTGTGATGAATGGATTCCTTTCTGCTTGTGTGGTGGCCCACTGCTGCCCAAGGCTGGGGAAAAGACTCAGCCTGAAACTTGTTTGTCAGTTTCCGCCTTGGGAGTTCAAACTCAGGGGGCTATTTTTCTAACCATTTATGTTTCTCCTTATGTGTATATAATGGAAATCATTGTTTTAGAGACAGCAGGGGGGAAAAAAAGTCAGCATTTCTATCTCTGCAGCATTCAGGAGAATCAAGTTTTGACTCCCTGCTCTTATTATCTAGAGGAGTTTGAAAGGCGAGAGTTTTTCCTTTCTGCTGCTCATGTGTTGCACGTACAGAACTACGGATTCCTGTGAGTGTCTTGTCTCATCCTGTCACACATGTATGCTGATTTCACTTGCCTCAGGTATATTCCCATATGTAGTTTTTAACACAACTTACAGAGGACCTATTGTGGTAAATTTTGATTTTTCACGTTTTTGTACTTTCATTTGAGTCTCAACTGCTTCTAAAAACATCCAAAGCAATTAAAAAATATATGCTTTTGGAAATAAGGTAAGGATTTTTGGTGTCTGGAAAATGACCTGCTTCAAAAATCGTCTGAATACGATGTCACAAATCAGCAGGCACTGCCCAGCGAAGCCCAGCCTGTCACCTAGCAACCCCTGCTAAGCCCAGCCTGTAACCTAGCAACTCAAGCGGAACTCAAGCACGATTGGTCAACTATTTTTACTACTGTACAACGGCTGCTGGAACAGACAAGTGTTTAGTTGTTGACTTACTCTTCAGAAACCACTTCCTGCATTCTTGTTGGTTGTGCAGGCGGCTCTACTAGTGCTTTTCAAAGATGTAAGGTTGTATAATAGTGCGTCTGCTTGCAGCCATTTTCAGATATGAGTTGGGGGGCATGGCCAACAGCAGCTTGCTTGGAAGTGACAAGTGGCCCTAAAAATCTCATTCTGAAGGGAGCTTGAAGTAGGAAGAACTGAAGACTAAAATCTGATCATCTAAGAATGATTTTCTGCAAAAAATTGTAATGAACATGTTTTGTGTAGCCCACAGAGCTATCCTAACCTGTTCAGGGAAGCATAATAGGTCGCCTTTAAGACTAGATGTGTTTCAGGCAACGATCTGATTTGCCAAGTGCTGTTTGAGAGTCTTTGTCTCTACTACTGTTACAACGCAATTACATTTACTCCAGTCAAAGCCACGCTTCAAGGTCAGTCACGACAAGCAGGGATTTAGAGTCGATGCTTAGCACGGAACAAGTTAAACGTTGTGGTTTTACACAAATAAATACGCTCCCCGAGGCTTGTACAAATCAAGGTCACGCTGTCTCATGTGGGGCTTGTTGGTGGAGGAGGGAGGGAAGCGCTGACATTAACCACCGTCTCATTTTTACACCTGAAAATGACAGATTTCACAAAGACCTCCGCTTCTTAGGAACCTCCGCAAATGGGTCACTTAAACATAATTACCAGGAAGATGAAGAAAGGTTAAGCAGGTTTAAATCCATTGTTTGTGTTGTGGAGCTGAGAACATAATTTTAACAAATTTATAAAAAAGTGATGGATGTGGAGCTGCCACTAACGATTATGTTAGTTATCAATTAATCGATTAATCTGATGATTAATCGGATGAAAAATTCTGCAGATTTTTCACTTAAGCCTACTTCACAGAATATTAGAAATACATTAAAAAAATGCAAAGAAACAAATTATTCTTTCTTTAAATAAGGAAATGTTGGTTACGTATTGTAACCCCAGATTCTATGAGTATAAGCGCAGCCCTTTTAGGCTATCGCTAGTGGGTTTATCCCTCAGCACTGAAAAAAGCTTCGTCTACGCCCGACTATTGGGTGGGTTATTTATACAGACCACCCCGGTCTGTATAAATAATGGTCAGAATCAGAAACGGCCGAAATGAGCCATAGACAACTGAATAATAGAGCAACTCCCTCATTACTAAAGCCAGATATATGATTCATAAGCACACAAACTTTGACGAACATATAGCCAGCTTTAAAGCGTTGGCCTTCTTGGAACAGATTTTGTGACTTCTGATTGTTCAAACGCCCACCACCTTAGCGCACCACTCCTTAATCCCCATCATTATCCTCAACCTGGAAGCAGTGAAGTGGCGGTAAATTATGCCTCGCTGTCAGCCGCCGTCATAAAGCTCTTTTCAGCTGACGCCAGCGTGACAAGCCGAGCTGTAAGTACCGAGCGTCAGACCAGGGTGAGAGCTTTTTTCATTGCTCTCCCATATATCTGTCGTTTTCTCTTTTCCGACACGTTTCAGAAAATGCATTTTCAAATCGCCGGGGTACGCGATACGTTTTTCGCCTTTTATTCCTCAGGGTTTATTTAGACTTGAGAAGCAATTTTAATTTAGGTTTTGCTTTAAGAAAAATTAAATAAAATGCTAAGCACTGTAAATCTAATTTTTTTATAAGCTCAGGCAGGGATCTGCGAGTTTCTGAATGTGAAAAAATAAAAGAATAAAAACTTGTGTAGCGCCATGGAAAAAGGTAGATTTTATAAATTTGTGCGATATTAAATATTTTTTTTATTATTTTAGAAAATTTAGGAAATATGTTTCTATTTTCTGATTTTAGAACAAAAATAATTAAAAACGTACAAAAAGAGCTAAAAATTATAGGACATGAAATCAGTATTCTTCCTGCCCAACAATGTTTGTACCCTTGTTAATCTTATGAAATGTTTTAAAGGCTTTTGCTGGTAAATTATGACATTTATTGATCCTTACTTCTTACTTTCCCTTCTGATTTAAACTCTAACTTTATAGACAAGAGTTCACAAAGCAGAATAAGTTGATAAGTTTGTTGTAACCCTGGAAACTAACAGTAAAATACCCTTAAACACTGATGTGAACATTTTTCCTCTGACAAACCGGAGCCATTACAGACGTCTCAGGTGGATTAGCAAGCAATACATTGAATATTTTCAAGATTTTTACCATCCTCCAGTCGTCGGTAGGGATTATAGGATAATGCATTTTCCTGTATTCACACCAACAAGCTCAGACGCTTCCTAACTTCTGCTTTATCTTTTGTCCGCCATTCTGGCTCTGCACCTCTGTGTGGTCTCCAGTTGCAGTTATGTAAGAGACCCAAAGCAGGTGTTGCAGAGAGATTGCATTTTTTATTTTAATTTTTTTCCCTACAATCTATTTCTGGGCGCAGGTGGACGGTAAAAGTCTCACATTAACACACTTCCGTCGGTCAGGTGTTCAGGTGTTTCTGCTCTGCCGGGAAAGTCTGAGCACGTTTAGTGGAGAATTAGTGTTTCTAACGCGTTAGAATCGCGTTGGCTGATAAATGGCAAGTCTAAGGTTGTAGGTAATTTGATTTTATATGCATACATGCTGTGTGAAAGGAATCTCTTCTACCGGGGGAATCAAGATGGAGATATGAGGTTTTTCCTGCAGTTTGTTCAGCATCTTGCTTTCCTGCTGCATTAGGAAGAAAGAATATATTTGCATAGAGTTTATATTTACAGAAACTTTAAAATGTATTCTAACCTCTGGACCATATTGTTGTTTTTCTCCATTATATTTTATTGGAACCTTATCTGGAAAACCAACACAAAGTATTACGCAACAGAAAAAAGGGGATGAATAAAACTGAGGGAGTAATTGTTTTTTTTTTAACTAATTAAATTATTAAAATGAGCTTGATAATTTCCATTCTGATGATTAATATTTTTTTAAGGCCAATTTTGTTTACAGAGAGATCATAACTTATTTTGTTTAAGGTTGTGGTTGTTAGTCAGGTTTGTTTTTACCGTTTTATATGTTGATTTTGATTGTCGTGTTTTACTTTGGATATTTAAAATAACTCCCAGTTCCAGTATGGAGTGTCCTTTACAAAATTTAAGTTTACTGGAGGGAGTGACCTTGCATTATATTACTTAAAAATGGTCTGAAAACCATTTTTAATTTAACAGTTTTTATCATCGTTAATCGTAATAACTGCTGAGGCAAAATGTGTTATTGTGCCAGGCCTTGTGATGGTCTTGTACAACCACCTTAATATGGTATTGAAGTTTAATGTGTCGCGATAAAATGTAAGCCACTGTTTTCGTGGATTGACTGCGAATATTTCCTGCGAACTGACTAAACAGAAAAGTACGGAAGAGAATTAAGGCCACCAAAAAAACGAAGAAAATTTTTACTTTTTTCTCAGAAATCTGATTTTAAACTCAAAATTTTAATTCTATGTTAAAATCCAAATAAATAGCCAAGCATTCTTGGTGTATGTCAGTTACGCTGTTAGAATATAAAACGCATCACATAACTGTTTATTCCTTGTCATAGGATGTGTAAACTTGCATTTTATTGACACTGAAAGCCTTTACCAAATTAATTTGGTAGATTTGAGTTTTAAGACTTGATTTGCCTGATGGTGTATAAACAAGAACATTTCTGAATCTGAGTCAGAATCCTGAGTTTAAAGTCAGATTTTTCTTCAGTGGCCCTCACTTCTTTGGTAGAAAATCTGAAATAGTGCAACATTTAACCAACATGCGCAGCAAATTAATGGTCAAGACAGCTTTTAAGAAGGGCGTTCAGCTGCTGACATAACAGATTATTATTACTGAAAGCGTGGCCCACTCAACAAAAAATACACCAGAGATATAGGGAAGGGTCAACGTTGAATCCTTTTAGATCTAAAGGAAAGGAAGACATGAGAGACTTATTGTGGAAGTGATGGAGGAAGGGGAGATAGATGGAGATAGAAGCGAGGGCGAATAAAAGAAGGGACTGAAAGAGGAGGAACGAAGTGAGATACTGAACTCTGCTGCCTGGGAAAGAATAGAAAAGAAGTACGAAGCAGCAACGGCAAGAATTTACAAGGGCTGGAAAAAGGAGCTGGAATCCCAGATAAAAGCCAGTGATGCAGATTTGATAGTGTGGCTGTGAAAGAGATGGAGTGCATTAGGGAACAAAACCATGAAAGATGCATCAAAGAGCGGACCGTTCAAGCTACTGGGGGTTGAGGAAGAGTAGAAAGAGTCACTTGAAAGGACTTTTCTGCAACAAAAGAGATTAATGTAACACGAAGAAGAGACAGAATAAAGAGGAAATGTGTGGGATTTTTAGCCAGCCCAGAGGAGTTATTTCTGGACTAGTGTGACAGGAGGACAAAGAAATTGAATATGTTTGAAGGAGACTTTGAAAGTTCAGGCGGAAAGGTGAGGCCAGTTTCGTCTCGGTCCTTTCTTGAAAATAATTTATGAAATACTTAAGCCGTAGCTGCGTTTACATTACAAATGTGCGCAAAGCTTTGTCAGTACTTCACTAACGTTGAAAATAAAAACACAGCTTCGCAATTGCGGTGTTTCCATTAAATGAGACTGAAATAATTAAACAAGTTTTTGTCATTAGATAAATCATTAAAAAACATGTGCGACATCATCCTCCAACTACTTCCTGTTGCCTTCTTCTTCTTCTTTGTGGTTTTTGCCAGTGGTAACATCCGGCTATTGATCATGTGACTTGCGCGATGCGAAAAAAGTGTTTCCATTGCAGTTTTTTGAAATGAACCAATTTCATCCCAGCACCGAAACGTCTTATCTAAAAACGAGAGTTCTTTTGAAATTGGCGTGTTCCCTTTAAGCATATTTATTTTTGGTCAATGGAAAAGCAGCTGTTGAAATTATCCAGCCCAGTGTAGAGTAATGGAGGGAGGAAGGAGAAGCAGCAAGAAAAGGATACAGAGAGGAGGTGCAGGCATAAACCCAGGTCATTATTCTGTTCATTTCTGTCCGCCGTGGATTTATCCACAGATGGGACACACACCTACACACAGAGGGGGTAGTAAGTGCTGAACCCTTCATTGATTTAATTGGGTTTGTATCTCATCCTGAGTTGGTTTGTTGTTTACGAGTATCCAGCACACACATACAAATTTGTATTATCTTCTATTTTAAGGAGAACTGAGTGTTTTTAAGATGAAATCAGAATCAGAATATACTTTATTGAACTCCCAAGCGGAAATTGCTTATTTGTTGACAAGCTACTCCCATCCAAAGTGTTAAATATTAGCAATTATAAATATAGCCATGGGTGATATAAAATTTGTGAAATCCCAAGTTATCTAAATCTGACCCAAATATAAAGTAAATTAAATCAAATTAATAAAATGAAATAATAAAAAAAGTAGCATTAAGTGAAAGAAAATCACAAAATATGCATATCACAAAATGAAAATACATATTTTCCGGATTACAAATAGCATTTTGTAAGCGAGCGAGCGGATGAATATGGGCGCCATTTGGACACCCTACACGTTATTGTTACGTCCGGATATTTAGCGCATGCGCACAGCGCTGGAGGACAAAAAGACTATTCCTGTACGACCAGAAAACATTACTGGAGTCGTTTTTTAACTCTACTTTAAAGACATATGCATACAAAACATTGTCAGAACTGAATAAGTAAGGTCTGACGAGTAAATTACTACCCGAACTTATAAAAACAAAGGCAAAATAGAGGGAGGATGACGTCAGTACAGACAACAAGACGAAACAACGAGGAGCTTATCTCCGCGTCGTGTCATACAGGTATGTGCTGCATTTAATCGCCAGAATATACATTCATATTAATCTACTAAATCCACAAATTGTACTTTAAACATAATAATAGGTTCTGACCGTTTTTTACGATCCCGTCTCGGACGTTATGCGCGTCGTCTTGTCAGCCATGACAGTCCTGAGCACCAGAATCCAAATCCGTGGCGTTTTCACTCGATTCTGAACATCCAGCTGTCGGTTTAGGGTCTTCCACTGACGATGGGTTTATATAATTTACTCCCATAAAGTCTTCAGGCATTTCTTCACATGCAAAAACGGGGCTTCGTCTTCCATTTCTTCTTGTAAACAACCAGACTAGCGTCGTTTCAGTAGCTAGCTGAGGCTCAGTGACGTCATGAACCGCAGACGACAAAAATAACCTCACTTAAGAATAGACCTTTTTCACGCTTCCGCGTTTTAAAGCGGATGTGGGGTTTGGCAACTTCCGGTGGCTATAGCGTTAGCATTAAAAAGCTAGGAAAATGGCTCAGTCTCGGCGGAGTTGTTTTTGTTCAGTCCGTGGTTGTTCGTGTGGGGCAAGAAAACAGCCATATC
>CAEGAE010017800.1:0-32028 GCA_903067095.1 Girardinus metallicus | reverse complement strand
AAGCAGCTGGTTGGAGTTTATTAGAAACTCAGTTATGAATCTAATGACTGAATGTGATGCTTTGAGTGTTGATTCTATGTTGCATAGCTCTGTGTTTATGATGTAAAGCTCTATGAAACGCCGAAATGAGATATACAGATAAAATCTGATTGATGATTGATTGATTACATTTTGTATATTTAGTTAATTTCATTAAACAAATGAAACTCGCCATTTAATTTGTTCACGAAATGGTGAATTATCAATATTTAGCCTTCACTACTTATAAATAAATCACAAAAAAATTCTCTACAATAACTTATTAAAACAACGGTTGATGTGATGCTCTTACTTTGAAATGTAATTAACAGATGTTAATTTATCAGATGTAGTCACTGAGAAACGTCTATGATATGTTCGGCCAATCGTTTTGACTTAATTTTGATCGTCCAATCATGTTGAGAAACATCTTCCTTTGGCCCCGCCCACTTCCTCTGCAGACGAACCTGCAGAGGAAGTGCAGTTGTTCCAGGATCAATCGATCACAGCAGATGAATAACTTCAGCCGGTCCTCCTCTAGTCTGATCATTATCAGCAGCCAGAACAGCTTCTCTGTCAGGCTAATGTAGCTGGAGGCTCCTCAGTGCCCTGCTGTCTGGTCGCTGGGGCCCCGGTGGCCCCATAGTGGCCCTCCTGGGGGCCCCCGGTGCTCTGGGGCCTCCTGACATTATCTCCAGCCCTGCACTGCTGACCTAAACTGAGCTGCTACCAGAAGGACGAGCGGTGGCGAACGATTTGGAAACTGATCAGAGCTGACGTTAAAACAGAGACATACTCTTCATCTGGATCGCATCTGACCTTTAACCTTCTGCTGCATCTGTTTCATCTCTGCTCGTATGTGGATCGTGTGCCAACATGACATACATGAAGCGTGTCCTGCTGCCGTGTAAGCAGAGCGGCAGCGTGTTGAGAAGGGAGCCGGAGATAAGATCTGAAGCCCGCAGGTTGTTCCAGGACTTCAATAAGAGAGGAGCAGACGTTCGCAATTACACACGCACACACACTCTGTCTCTCTCTTACACAGATGCACACACACACGCACACACACTCTGTCTCTCTCCTACACAGATGCACACACACACGCACACCCACTCTCACACACATGTTTGCGTGACTATCTTTGTGGGGATTTTCCATTGACTTCCATTCATTTCTACAGCCTAACCGTATCCCTAACCAAAACTCAATTCACACCTTAGTCCTAAATCTAACCCCTCACCCAAAAACAGCGTTTCCCCTTGTGTATGTGTCAGGAAAATGATCCTCACAAGGTATTACAAACAAACGCTCACACACACACACACACACACACGCACACACACTCTCTATTTCTCACACACACACACTCACAACAACACTGACACACATCAGCCAGCCTCCTCTCTGTGGCTCTGACCCAAACATGGTTCTGATCTGAACCTGAAATGGACTCAGACGTGTTAAACATCCTGAATGTCCCCAGAATTCACAGAATCCTCACAACGACGGAAAACGTCCCCATAAATCATGAAAACAAGAATGTGGAGAGTTCAGCTTTTGAGACTGTTTGTCTCCATGATGTCTGAGTTTATCCCGATCAGAATGAAGAAGAGGAAACATCCACCTCGCCCCCCCACCCCAGCCCAACACCCACCCCCACCCCCTCCTTTCTGGGTGGGTTTATAGCCGGACGTTCAGCTGCTGGACGGAGAATAAAAGAGCATCTCTGCTTCAGGTAGGACCACCTGTTTGCTTCTGACTCACTGTTTTTACCTTAAATCTAAATAAAGCGTTAACAGACTGCAAAACATGTTTGCATTATGGTAATAAATAGGATTTTATTCTGATTTTTCTTTTTAAAAATCATCAAATTATAAGGTTTCATTTTGACAATTTGTTAGTATTTAGTGGATTAAAATTTTTTCTTGGTTATTTTATTTCAGGCTTCTTAACAATTTTTACTTTAAATTTTAATGTTTATTAAAATAAATTTATTTAAAAATGCTTTTTTCCATTTTAACTTTATTAGTATTGTTACTTTTTATTTTATTTGGATTTTCTACTTTAGTTAAATTTTTCTAATTTATTTTTTATTTTAAATCATCTTTGCTGGTGTTATTTCTGAATCAGTCATTTGTCTGTTTAAAGAAAAGGTTTCTTTGAAGTTTAATTTCTGGAAAATCTTTAATTTCCTAAAACTCTGGCAGACAATCTGCTGTGTCCTTTCCCCTTGTATCCAACAAATTACTGAAAAGAAAAACTAAAGTTTAGATCAATTTTGTTGTGGAACAGGAGAGCGGAGGTAGAGACGGGAAACGAGATGGAGGGCGATAAAAGGAGAAGGCGGCATGTGGATGTGGGATAATTATGTTACAGAGGCAGGAAACAGCATCTGAAACAATCAGCAGACCCAAAACTTAACGAACCTGCTGCTGACGTTATGAAGTTCATTGCTGGGAATAAATTCATAATGTTAGAATGTAGTTTTTACCCTCACTGTTTTGCAACCAAAGTTATTTAATTACTCCTTTTATAAGTTTTTAAATAGGTTCTTCATCCGTCTCGTTATGATCCAGGGGAGTTTAGTCAGAAACCTGGTTGGGTTAAATTCACTCTAACTACGATAGAAACTACGGATGTGCAGGAATAACGGGGCGCACATGATTCAAAGCTGGTTTTATTCTTTTTCTTTGAAATCAGATTAATGTTTTAATGTTTTCTCTGAACATTTTTGGCCTGAAGGTGAGTTGAAATCTGTAAATCTCCAATCTGGTTCTGGAACATTGTCACTGAAAACAACTTCAGCTTTAGAGAGCATTCAAACCTGACAATGAAACACAGAGGGAGAGCAGGAGGAGAGGAGGGAGATCACAGGACATCAGAGGCACTGAGTGAGAAATGATCACTAAAGACCAAAGCTGCGGACCGTCCAGAGCGTCGGGTCAGACGCCAGGCGGAGCAGCTGCAGACGGCGGGATCAGACTAATGCCTGGATCCTGCATGATAACAGCCTGGCTTGGAGTTTATTAAAGATCAGATGTGATATGCAGGAGCAGCACAAATGATATGAAGGCAGCATGAATGGAAATAAAACAGAATTTCACTTTCATCAAATGATAATCTGACAGAAAAACTGGTGAAAAACAGGAAACGCTTCAAATTACACTGAAAAAACACAAACAGTGTGTTATTATTATTGTCCTCCGCAGTGACAGGTTTGACGTTTCTGTGTTGGTTGGGGTGTGTGTGTGTGTGTGTGTGTACCAGGTTTGTATATACTTATGGGGACCTATTTCTGTCTGCATTGTGGGGTTATGGGGACCATTGCTCCTTGTGGGGACGGTGTGTGTGCAGGCATGGCGTGGCTGCTCCAGAGTCGCGGCTCTCCAAGGTTGGTGCTGGTGGTGGTCTGCGTTGCCCTGCTGCTCGACAACATGCTGCTCACCGTCGTCGGTGAGGGAACAACGACACACTCTATACTTTGACTAGGACTGGATCGACGGGTTCTGAAATCTGTTTTTCTATTCACCCCTCTGAGTCAGCACTACAGGTCCAGTCAGGTTGGATGAGAACATCCAATTTAAAGTCAGATTTAGGTCCAGACTTTGACTAGGCCCTTATAACCGCTGATCTAAACCATACCAGGCTGGTTCTCCTGCTGAACTTTGACCCCAGTCTCAGGGATGAACATAAATCTTTTACAAAGTATTCACCTTTAAATCCATTTCCCCAGATCAGATAAATTCTGCTTTTATTGCTCCAAACTGGCAACATTTACCTGTTTTCTAAAAATCACCTGAGAGATATTTCTCATCACAAATCTGACAAACAGTTCGCAGTTTTCTCTTCCTGACGACGTCATTTAACCGTTGAATCATCGATCTGGAGAACCGCACACTGAGCTTTACGTAATGTTACCGTTTTGGCTCAATGGACCAAAAGTTTGGACCGCCTGTTGTAGAACCGCCCCGCCCCAGGGGAACCGACCCGGCTGGGCTCCTGCAGAACCGCGCTCTGACCCGGCGTGTCTGCGCTGTCGCTCTCTGTTAGCCGCAGCGGCGCTCAGATTCTGCAGGGGTCAGAGGTCACACACTCACATGTTTCCCCTCCTGAGCCTGAACTTTAGCTGGGACTGTTCCGGCTCAGACCCGTCTCGCTCTGCTGGTTCTGGTGCCCCTGACATCATCAGAACCGTTTTCCTCTTTCAGTTCCCATCATCCCGACCTTCCTGTACGCCATGGAGCATCCGGAACCGCCCACCGTCCCGGACGCCGCGCCCTCCCGGACTTCCAGCAGCAGAACCGCCGCCCCGGGTCCAGAGTCGCAGCAGAACCCCCGGCCGCCCCCCCTGGTGTCTTTATTTAACAATGTGACCTTTGACCTGCAGGAGAGCCGAGCCGAGGCGGCTGCAGAGCTGCCGCTGGCCAACCAGACCTCCAACACGTCGGTAGGTTCATCTTCATCACGCGGCGTTCAGCCGGGTCGGCGCCGAGTCCAACACGCCTCGCATTCATTAAAACATCATGTTCCTTCAGCTCGCCTCCTGGTGACCTTTGACCTGGCTGAAAACTGAAGGTTTAATCATTTGTCTCTGAGAATCTCACAGTAAAAATCAGGAATTAAAATTCTCCACTATTCCCACTTTATAACGGTAGTTTTATTAGACAGTTGGTATTTATTGAGGGTTTTAACTTTCATTTTTAATTTAGCTCATTTATTTATTTGTTTTATTTCATTTTCAGTTATTTATTATTTATGATTCAGGTTATTATGTCAAATCAGCTCTAATAAACCTTTTGGTTTAGTGAAGAACTGGAGCTCATCCTTTGTGGGGTTTGGTTTTGCTTTCACCACTTCCTGTTTCATCACTTCCTGTTTCATCACTTCCTCCCCCCCAGGACTCCTCCTGTCTTCAGGACAGTGTTTTCCTGGAGGAGGAAAATGTCCGTGTCGGTTTGTTGTTTGCCTCTAAAGCTTTGGTCCAGCTGCTGGTCAACCCGTTTGTTGGTCCGCTCACCAACAGGTATTATTGTCACATTAATAAACCCGTTATGAATTGTAGAAACATGACCTGTTATTAATTTTATTAGCTCTTTATCTGCTGTTTGCCTTTTATTAGTTATTTTTGTGCTGTTTATTATCTGTTTATTATCTGTTTATTATCTGTTTATTAGCTGGTTATTATCTGGTTATTAGCTGGTTATTAGCCGTTTATAATTCTGTAAAAACCTGCCGGTGTTGGCTCTGGATGTCTGTTTCGATGGGATCGAACTGGGCCAGCGTTCCCTAATGACGTCCTTGTGTCTGCAGGATCGGTTACCACATCCCGATGTTCGCAGGATTCATCATCATGTTTGTTTCCACCATCAGTGAGTTTTCCCTCTCAGACGCAGACCGGCCCCCTGCCCTGTTTCCGGGTGTCTCTGACTCCGGGCCCCTGTCAGTGTTTGCTTTCTCAGGGACGTACGCGCTGCTGTTCTTCGCCCGCTCGCTGCAGGGAATCGGGTCGTCCTTCTCGTCTGTGGCGGGTCAGAACCAACAAACACGGACAGAATGCAATCAGTCGACACGCGGCGATTAGCCGCCTGTTAAGTTAAACTGTAAAACATTTGGGATCCGTTAAGGCGGAATCAGATGACACCACAGGTCAGAGGTCACAGAGCAGAACGTTAGAGATGGCTGCAGTTCCCACCCTGAACACTAGATGTCAGCGTTGGTTCCACAAACGTCTCACTGCTCTGGTTTCACCTTCAGGTCTGGGGATGTTGGCCAGCGTCTACACCGACGATAACGAGCGGGGCGTGGCCATGGGCGTCGCCCTGGGAGGGCTCGCCATGGGAGTCCTGAGTGAGACACACACACACACACACTGCGACCAGGTGTGTGTTCCGCTGCCTCATGTCCCCTCTGTGTTTCAGTCGGGGCGCCGTTTGGCAGCGTGATGTACGACTTTGTGGGGAAGAGCGCCCCCTTTCTGATCCTGGCCTTCCTGGCTGTGTTTGATGGAGGTAAGGAGTGGCAGAAGGAGGTGGAGCCCCCTGCTGGTGGGAGAGGTGACGATCAGGTGTTTCTGTGTGTTGCAGCGCTGCAGCTGTGCATCCTGCAGCCGTCTAAGATCTGCCCTGGGGTGAGTCCGCCACTGACCCACCCGCCACTGACCCACTCCTCTCCTTCTGTTAGCTGTTAGCTTCTGGGATTTTCCCCAGTTCTGTTCTGGTTCTGTAGGTTCTGACCCAGTTGGGTTTTTGTGTTTCAGAGCGTGGAGGGAACGCCACTACTGACCCTGATGAAAGACCCGTACATCCTGATCAGCGCAGGTACCGACGCTCCTTCACCTGTCCCTCTGCTTAGGACTCTGTCCAACCGTCCATCTAACTGTCCCTCCATCCCTCCATCCCTCCATCCCTCCATCCCTCATCCCTCCGTCCCTCTGCAGGCTCTCTGTGCTTCGCCAACATGGGTGTGGCCATCTTGGAACCCACTCTGCCCATCTGGATGATGCAGACCATGTGTTCCCCAAAATGGCAGCTCGGTACGACCCTCTGGCCAATCAGAGCTCAGCTTGGGCCGGAGCGCTCTGATTGGCCGTCGGCCGTCCTCCGTGTGTTGCAGGAATGGCCTTCCTCCCGGCCAGCGTCTCCTACCTGATCGGAACCAACCTGTTCGGACTTCTGGCCAACAAGATGGGACGGTCAGTACCAGAACTCCTGGTTCTGGTCCAGAACCTGAGCTGCTGGTTCTGATGGTCAGAGTAGAAAGTTCTGACCCGGTTCTGATATGGTTCTGGCCCGTTGTGACCCAGTTCTGGTCTGGTTCTGACCCGACCCGGCTGGTTTCAGGTTCTGTGTGTGTCTGCAGGTGGCTCTGCTCCATGGTGGGAATGTTCGTCGTCGGCGTCAGCCTGCTGTGTGTGAGTCCGAGCCCCGCCCATCGGTTACCATGGCAACAGCCACTTTCATCAACACAAACACAGATTAACCGTCTCCTCATCCATCTTGTCTCCCCCTCATGGCGGTTCTGATGCGTCTCGTCTCCCAGGTTCCCTTCGCCACCAGTATCTACGGTCTGATTGGTCCAAACGGCGGCCTGGGCTTCGCTATCGGTGACCTTGACCTCCTGACCTCCTGACCTGATGCGACCTGTCTTGGTGTGGGCTGTGATGACGTGTGTTTTGCTCCTCCAGGAATGGTGGACTCCTCCATGATGGCCATCATGGCGTACCTGGTGGACATCCGCCACGCCTCGGTGTACGGCAGCGTGTACGCCATCGCCGACGTGGCGCTCTGCATGGGCTTCGCCATCGGTAACCGCACCAGGAGGACAACGTGGTGGAGCCACAGACTTCCTGCTGAGCTCACCGTCATTCCCTCTGCTGTTCCAGGCCCGTCCACCGGGGGCGCTCTGGTCCAGGCCGTGGGCTTCCCCTGTCTCATGGTGCTCATCGGGGTGATCAACATCCTGTACGCGCCGCTCTGCTTCCTGCTGCGAAACCCGGCTGTTCGGGAGGAGAAGATGGTAACTATGGCAACCTGAGGTGGAGGTCTGTGATCGGTCCAATGGGTCTGGCCCATCTGACCGATTCACTGTAATCCTTCCGGTTCTGGTTCTGCCTCTCCTTGTTCCCGGGTTTAGTGACGACCAAACGTCAGACCGTCCAATCAGCAGGCAGCCCGTTTCTGTCGCTGCAGCTGAACGTTGTTGTGTTTCAGGCCATCATCGACCAGGAGTGTGCCATGCACAGGAAGAGCTACAACACGGCCAGAGACAGCCGCCAGTTTCCCCTCAGCGACTACAGCGAAGAAGACGATGAAGAGGAGACGGAGGACTGAGACCTGGCGTCTCCCGAAGACACGTCTTCCCGCTTCCTGTCCGGAGACAGGCCGGCTCGGTTCCAGCTGGAGGACATCCTGCAGGGCGTGAATACTTTAAAGACGCCTCAGCGGCTTCTGGTTCCTCATGTTGCTCTGTGTTTGTGCAAAAATAACAGGACGCTTCAACAGGCCTCATGTCTCCTGTCGTCTCTGAGCCGAACGCGTCTTCACCACAGAAATGTCCTCTATGTCCAGCAGAGGGACATCAGGGTGAAGCTCGAGGAGGAGATCAATTAGAGATGAACAGTTTGAGCAAATTTATACTAAAAATAGTAAAAACAGGAAAGGACCGGTTGACGACAGAACTGATTCTGCTGCAGCTGAACCGGTTCGGTCCAGTCCGGTTCGGTCCAGTCCGGTTCGGTCCGGTTCATCTTCAAGCACTCACTGAACTCATGGGGACCCGATGAACATCCTGACATACAGAATCCAGTTTCAGGCACCAGAAAACGTTTCTGAGTACAAAAATATTTTTTTTATTTTGGTTTTTAAAACCAAAATATGATTATTATTTTTTGTGATAGAAACATTTTAGTGACAGCTTTCATTCAGGTTTAAAGGTCGGCATGTTTTTGGACAGGTTAGCTGTCCCTTCAGGTCACCTGTGTCTCTGTGTGTGTGTGTGTGTGTCAGCAGCTTCAGAGGCTTCCTGCTCCTTTCAACCAGCCGTCAGCGGCTCGGTCGCAGGAACCGCTGCAGGCTGCAGATCTGATGCTGAGTCATCATTAATCAGAGGATCCAGATAATTTAATCTGGTGCTACTGCACACACACACACACACACACACGCAACACTTGCCGCCGCAGAGCCGTTAAAAAAGTTAAATGAAGAGATATTTTATTGATCCCAAAGGAAATGAAATGTTGCTGTAACTCAGTTCATTGCAGATGGTGAAGGTCCGATGTGCTGCAGAACCGAGTTTATGCTGATAAAACCCAGAAAATAATGAAACTTTGACCTCAACCTCTGGATTGGCCTGTTTTCTGTTTACAATAAATCATATTTACGTTTATATATTTCTACTTTAAAGGCGACTGATTTTATTTTCAAGTCAACATTAATCAGATTTGCTCGTTTACTGAACATAAATACTCAAATCATTTCGTTAAGTTGGTTCTGACAGGATCCAGCGATCAGCAGCAAGAAAAACTTAAAGATCTGCTGCAACAATGTTGCTTAGTTTCCATTTTTAATGAATCAACAGGAAATAAACGTGATTTCACTCAGCTGCACTGTTCCTGGTGGGAGGAGCGCCACCTGCTGGACAAACAGAAGAACTGAACCCAGATGGCCGGAAGTCCAGAATAACACGGGAAATATTGATTTCTATGCAGTTTTGTTTTTATTTTAGGTTAATTTGAGGACAATAAAAATTAAATTTTTACTAAAAATCCATATTTTCTGGTAACCTGAGCTGCTTTCATTCAGCAAAAACAAAATGGTTTAAAAACACAAAATATTCACAGAATTTCCTCATGGATAATATTTAATACGTTAAAATTTTATTTTTTCTGTTTGCTTATTTATTTATTTTTCATAATAATAATTATTAGATTTTCTTTATAAAGGTTCTGTTTAAACCCTGACCCGGTCCGGTTGTCCTCCCCGAGCAGAACCAGAACCTCCTGCTGCGTGTTTCCTCCGGAACACCAGGGGGCGGCACGGCGCTCCTCCTTCAGCCGGAAGTTTTCACCGGAAGTTTCACCCGCATTGTTCGGCTCGGCCAGCAGAAACCGAACTGAAACCGAACCGGAGCGGCTTCTGGTTCCGCGGATCCCAGGTCAATTAGTCCAGTAGGATCCGGTTCATTTCGTTCCTTTGAGCAGTTCGGTTCTGACTCTTCAGATCCGGACCGGGACCGCCTGATGCTGGAAGTCTGGTACCGAGCAGCTGGAGGTTCCTCAGACTGGTTCCGGTTCCGTCCAGTTCAGACTGTAAATCGGGTAAGAAATGAAAACAGTATTGGAGTTCATTCCGGTTCGGTCCATTAACCAGCTCCAGAACCCGACCAGAACCCCTGAGTGTAAATTACCTTGAGAAACAATGAGATTTGGTTCTATATGAAAACAGGCTTTAATGCCGATCCAAATGGATCAGAACCAGAGTTCCATTCTGGGCCGCTGAGCTCCTTCTGGACGGAACCAGGCGGTCTGTTCCCTCTAACCAGCCTCAGACACATAGACGTGGTTATGTAAGCTGCAGCATGTGCAGGTCAGCTGATCTGCTCTCCTGTGTTTTATGCTTTTGTTTATTTTTTATCAGTTATTTGTTTATTTGTGTCAGTTTAAACTCAGTTGACTTTTTTTCTTCCTGCATCGTTTTAATTTTTCTTCTTCTTCTCAGGATGGAGCTGTCACCTCTTCTTCATCACCTTCGTCTCTCCTCCTCCTCAGAGAAGACACGCCCCTCTAATCCCCTCCCACCAATCACAGAGTTCCTCTCTGAGCTGCAGAAGGAGCTGATTGGTGTGGGTGAAAGCAGCGCTCTGATTGGCCAGGCTGAGCGCCTGTTCCAGGCTGCAGATCCTGATTGGCTGTTCCCTCCGCTGGATGACCAGGACAGCGGGTGGGCGGAGCTTCAGGCAGCGTATAGCTCAGTGATCAGCGCTCTGATTGGCTGTGCCGCGCTGCCGCTCTGTGAGGAGGACTGCGGCTCGTTAGACGCCTCAGCCTATCAGAGCGTCCCGAAGCGCGCCGCCGCCGTAAGCTCCGCCCTCACAGCGCTGCTGGGGAACTGGGAGGAAGGGGGCGGAGCCAGAAGAGCCAGGCTGCTCCTCGCTGTGGCTCCACCCATCTACCTGTTCTCTGTTACACATTTCCAGGTGAGTCGCTGCTGACATCAGCATTGGTTCTGGTGGTTCTGATGGTTCTGGTGGTTCTGGTGGTTCTGGTGGTTCTGGTGGTTCTGATGGTTCTGGTGGTTCTGATGGTTCTGGTGGTTCTGATGGTTCTGATGGCTCCCTCTATGCAGGACGAGGTTTGGACCAGCGCCGCCTCCAGAACTGCAGCGCGGCGCCTTCAGGGGGCGCTGCTGAGGGCGGGCCGATGGAGAGACTCCGCCCACTTGCTGGCGGGGGAGGAGGAGGACAGGTGCATTCTGGGTGGAGTCCTGGACGTCCTGCAGCCTCAGCTGACCAGGTGAGACCAGAACCTGTGACCCGGTTGGTCCTGTCGGAACCTCGCCTGGCCGCTCGCCGTTCTTTTCACTTCCTGTTTGTGTCTCAGGGAGTCATGGCGACGATGTGCCGCCTCGAAGCTGCAGTTCTCCTGGACGCTGCTGCAGGTTGGTCATCGAGTTGGCATGGCAACAACCCTGGGATGGCAGCAGGATGATGAACGTTAATGACATAATGTCGCGGTGCTGATTGTTATTAAACATTGTAAGGAGTTTTTATGTAAAATAATTAACTAAAACTCTTAATATGAAAATGTTTCTGAATATCCAGAATGTGAAATCAGTTTAAATCTGCTGCTGTTTATTAACCAATCAGATTCATTACAGATTCGTTAAGTTTTTATAGGCGGAGTCAACCATTACGCCACCTGCTGGCAGAAAGTGTTTCCTACATACATGACTGATTCCATTAAAACTCGTTAATGTGGTGGCGCAACCATACGCACAACCCACATACGGAGGCCTTAGTCCTCGACGCAGCTGTCGCAGGTCCGATTCCCGACCTGGCGACCTTTGCCGCATGTCTTCCCCTTCTCTCATTACTCACTTTCATGTCAATTAGCGATCGGCCAATCACAGCTCTGGTTTTCACAGGTGACCCGCCCCTATCTGTCCCCCTTCCTACCTCGCCTCCTCCCCCCTTCGCTCCTCCTGAATGACGACTACAGGCCAGAGAACTGCATGCTGGGAGTTCGCTGTCTGCATCACATCATTCTCAACACGGTCAGAACTTTTCCGCCTGATCAGAACCAGAACCACGCAGTGGTCTGCATGTTTCGGCTAACGCGCTAATAGCAGAGCTAAGATTTCAAGAAACTTTATTGAGCAAAAGGCAAATATACAACAAATGAACGGATGAGGCGCACAGAAGAAAACCAACATGAACAAACTGTTAATTAACTGTTAATTAGAAATTAATATGAAATGTTTTGACAGCCTCGCGACACATAGAAGGTATCAGTATTGTTGAATGTAGCACATTAGTTTCCGCTGAATAGCATGTTGGTATAGCGCCTTAGCGTTAGCATATGTCAGGTTTATGATTAATGCTTGTGATGATGATGATGATGTCTATTCCCAGCCTGCTGCACACCTTCGTCAGTGTAACAGAGCCGAGGTTCTGTACCAGGCTCTGTTCAGACACCTGTACACGAGCGAGGCTGCCGTCATCCAGGTAGCACACACACACACACAGTCACAGTCGTGTTTTTGTGCCTTGTGGAGACTTTAACTTGACTTGGTCCGAACTTTGACCCCTAACCCAAAAACAGCATTTTATGGAGTGAAAATAGTCTCAAAATACCTGTGCATGTGTAAAAATACCTGTGCGTGTGTAAAAATATCTGTGCGTGTGTAAAAATACCTGTGTGTGTGTGTAATACTGGATTTGTAACTTGTGTAAGCATCTTCGTGTGACTTTGGATAGATGTATCTGTGAGCCATGATTTGTAAACCGTAAAAAGAAAATTTGTGCGTAACTCTGGGTACTTGTAAATATGTGGTCACAAATATTAAGAAATTACAAATACAAAATGAAAATACACTCACAATTACAATTTCTACAAACGTTAAATTTCTACACACAAACTTTTTAACTACAACCTCACTAATCTTCTCCTATGCCTACAAATGTTAAATAAGTACACACAAGTCACCTGGTACGCACACACACATTTACATTTATGCACAGATCAGGTAACGAGTGCACAAGGATTTTTGAGACTCATTTCACTTCAGCACAGCCCAGATTTGTGTGTAAGTGGTTCATCGGTCAGCCGCTCTGTCCTGTGTAGAAGTAAATATAAGATGTTATTTATACATATAGAAATTCAATAAGTTAGAATTGAAAGCTAATTTATTTCACTTCATTATATTCACTTGGTCAATAAAGTAAAAGGCAAATCAGAATATTTCACACACTACACAAATATTATTAGTCAGCAACATGACTCAGGAATTTGATTGGAACCTGTTAGGCAGAACAGAGACTGTAAGAACCACCGTAGAGATAATTTTAATGGATCAAATAAATTTTCTTAAAATGCGCTGAAGTGTTGATACTAAAGATGCACTGACTTAGCTGCCAACAGCTAAAGTAGCAAAGCTCACATAAACATTAGCTAACAGAAAAATATGAGGACAAAGTATCAAACTACCAGACATATAAAATGTAATATGAAATTATTTATAATTACTCCATGTCTCATTTTAATCGGAGAGGAAAGCCGGCAGGTTGAGCGTCTACTTACTTCAGAGGTCAGACCACCAGGACGCTCCGTCTTGCTTCTTGGTTTGCCTGCCTGTTTTTCCGGCCAGCGAACCATTCCGCCACCCAGTGGTCGTCTTTCAGACCACGTAATCTCATCTGTACTGCTCAAAAATGCACCATATGTCTATAAACAATTTTTGAATATTATAAAGAAGTACTGAAATATTCCTTTTTCCACCTAAATAACGTATTTGCCACTTCAGCACAAGCACAATGACAAACGCTCAGAGGATAAAAACATTAGACTCCAAGCAAACCTCAGATGGCCCAGCTTTCGACATGCATTTAAACGCACCACTTAGCACAACTGTCAGGAAGCATGAAATGAGTCTCAAAAATCCTCGTGCTCTCGTAACCGGATCTGTGCGTAAACGCAGTTTTGTGTGTACCTGGCGACCCGTGTTACTTACTTAACATTTGTAGGCGTAGGAAAAGGTTAGTGAGGTTGTAGTTAAAAAGTTAACGTTTGTAGAAATTGTAATTGTGTGTGTGTGCTTTCATTTTGTATTCATAATTTCTTCATATTTCTGACCACATATTTACAAGTACCCAGAGTTACGCACAATTTTTTTTTACGGTTTACAAATCATGTTTCACAGATACAGCTATCCAAAGTCACACAAAGATGCATACACAAGTTACAAATCCAGTGTTACACACAGATATTTTTACACACGCACAGGTATTTTGAGACTATTTTCACTCCACAGCATTTCCCCTCATTGGGACCAAGAAATTGTCCCCACAAGGAGCAGAGGGTTCCCACGACCCCCAATGTAGACAGAGAAAGGTCCTCACAAGGATATAGAAACCTGGTTCACACACTTTCTCTGACCTCTGACCTGCAGCTCGTCCTCTCCTGCCTGCTCGACCTGCTGCTGGTTCTGGAGAAACCCCCCTCCTCCGACTGCCGCAGGAAGCCATGTCGCCATGACGACGTGCTGCATCTGGTCCTGACCCACATGGAAGCGGAGCATAAGGTGGCGCTGCGGCGCGTCTATGCCTCGGCCCTGCCGCTCTACGTGGAGAGGTGCGTTTGATTCTTACACCTTGACTCCGGGTCAGAACCAGAACCAGACCCAAACAGTGGCCTCATGCTGTGGTGTGTTCAGGGTGGGCGTGGCCGTGTGCAGACACCTGCGGCGGCTGCTGCCGGTGCTGCTGGGTTACCTGGAGGTCGGGGATCCGCCGGAGGAGTTGGTTCGGCTGAAGATGCTGGAGGTTCTGCAGTCGACCGTCAGGCTGGCGTGGCCACGGTAACGGGAAACCTGCCGGAACCAGTTCTCTCTGAAGCACCTGACCCTAAAATCTGACCTCTGACCCTGTCAGGATGGCGAGCCGCGCCGATACGTTGCTGCGCTGTTTGCTGCGGCTGCTTGTCGACGTCTCCGCAGAGCCGGGACTCAGCGACTCGGTCCGGCTGCAGCTGATGGAGGGAAGCTCCGCCTCCCTGCGCCTGTTGGATGCCGCCACGCAGCGACGCGTTCAAGTGAGTCACCTGGTGGTGGCGCTGCAGCGACGCGTTCAGATTACAGCAATTAACAAACAGAAACAACAAACAACTAATTTTTATTACTGTTTCTTTTTTTATCAATAAAAATAATCATCATAATAAAACTGATGTGGAAAGATAAAAATATATTAAATATTTATATGAAAATGTAATTTTACAATTTTTTCACTTTAATTATATTGCGCCAATATCCATTTAAATTTCAACAAACATCCATTTAAATGTCAGATGCACAAAACTGGAAGTGAAACCATTAAAAATAAAATATAAACTGATATGGAAGCCAAAGTAACATGTTTATTTATTTGTCTTTCATTTGTGTAAAAATTTAATTATTTTGTACAATAAAAATACATTTAACAATAAGTCTTGAAGTAAATCCACTGAGCTGATTATTGATTCAGGTTTCTCTGCTTGCAGCGGCTCCTCCTGCAGGTCGACAGCCGCCACTGCAGCCCTCAGGTTCTCT
Source organism: Girardinus metallicus (assembly GCA_903067095.1). Taxonomy (NCBI): domain Eukaryota; kingdom Metazoa; phylum Chordata; class Actinopteri; order Cyprinodontiformes; family Poeciliidae; genus Girardinus; species Girardinus metallicus. Next base: position 16,714 of record CAEGAE010017800.1, on the reverse strand, counting down.
GTTGCCTGGCAACCGTGACAGCAGAGAGAGAGCGCACCTGAAGCACCTGGAGGCGGACCTTTAAGAGACCGGGCAGCACCAACACCTGAACCGAGCCGGAGCAGAGTCCGAAGGTCGGCCCACCGGAACCGGACCAGAACCAGAGGCTGGGGACTCACTTCCTGCTGGGGTTTTCAGAGTAAAACCCTGAGACATTTTGGAGCAGAAGGTCCCAAACAGGACCAGAGGAGCAACAGCTGGCTGCATAAGTGTATGGGTTTTTTGAATTCATGTAATAAATTTTTTCTGTAACTCTTCCTCTTCGTCAGTCTTTTATAACCCCGCCTCTTCCGTGTAGCTCCTCCTTTAGTGACTTCCTGTCCTCCACTGGCTCCACCTTCTTCTGTAGCTCCGCCCATTTAGATGATGAAGGGCGGACAGGACGTTCTGGTCCCAGACCTGTCTGCGCGTCTCCTCCGGTCCTCCAGCTCTCTGCTGCCCCCTGGCAGCGAGACGCTGCGCTGCTCCTGCAGGAAAACCCAAACTGTTAACGGCGCCCCCTGCTGAAGTTTCTGAACCTCCAGCAGTTACCTGACAGGTGAGAAAGTCCAGGCGCTCCTGAGCCTCGAAACAGTCTGACTGTAGATGAGCTAGTCTGCACACACACACACACACACACACAGTGAGCCTGAGTCCTGGTGGGTTTTATTGTGAAGGAGCTGCAGGTGCTTGCCTCACCTATTTGCAGCTCTGGTGACCTTTGACCCCAGCTGCTGCAGCTCCTCCTGTCGGCTCCTCAGCTCCTCCTCTATCTTCCTGAGGTGCCGCTCCTCTTCCTCCCTCTTCCTCCTCAGCAGCTCCGCCCCCTCCTGCAGCTCCCTGAGATGACATTACAGCATGAGGAAGAGGAGGAGGAGAAAGAGGAAGAGTTTAGTTTACCTCAGGTGCCGTGTGGCCTCCAGCAGACAGGTGGCGCTGTCGTCCAGTCGGTGCTGCAGCGAGTCAGCCTGACGGGAACAGAGGAGGTCAGGAAGTTCTGGTGCTCAGAGTGTGTCCTTGTATTGGTGCCCACAAGGGCAAACGCTGTTTTTGGGTTAGGGGTTAGGTTTAGAACTACGGTGTGAATTGAGTTTTGGTTAGCAGAAAAGAATGGAAGTCAATGGAAAGTCCCTGCAAAGATAGAAAGACAGGTTTGTGTGTGTGTTTACGTCTCTCCTGGCCGTCCGGCGGAAGCTCTGAGCCTCCAGCAGCAGCCGGTCGGCCTGGCGAAGCTCTGCCCGTCTCTGCAGCAGAGTTTCCTCCAAACACACCAGCTCATCACACACCTGCAGCACACTCCTGCACACACACACATACATACAGGTCTGTTTCTATGATTTCATCAGTTATTTATAAGTAGCTAATCAGCATGAATCTGGGACCTGTGTCGCCGCAGGGACCGTTGCGTCTTCTTCTCTTCTTCCATGCAGTCTGACACACATCTGCCTCCCTACTGACACACACAGATGAAAGCAAGTGCTCAGTCATATCACCTGTGCTGGTGTGAAACCCTCACCTTTTCTCTGCGCTTTGACATCCTGCCCCCTGCTGGAGGACCCTGGGAGGGCGCAGCAGAGACACCTTCAGTTGGGTCATGGGGTGCCGGACGAATTCGTCCTACAAGAAATGCATCATCAGCCTGGTACCCCACTCTGCCCACAGTGTCAGAGACACACTAACCTCCAGGAGGAAGCTCTTCCTGATGTCCCCCCCTCTCGGGAGAACTGAGGTACTGCAGCTCCAAACCGGAGTCCTGAGTCCCTTGAGAGGCCAGACTGGGAGCCTGAGACACAAAGCTGAACTTTAACCTCTCAGCAGATAAAACAAGAGATCTAATTAGCTGAATAAGGCTAAGCATAAAAACAACACAAATAACTCCTGAACAAGTTCCTGAACCTAAGAGATGCTGGACAACTGGAGTTCGCTGTTAATTGGACTAAAATGTAATGAATCACAGCTAAAAACAACAAATAAAAAAATAGATAAACTAAATGTACAAAAAAATCCAGATAACGTGGTTCTGCACTCCCATTCTAAGGTCTATCTTATCCTGATCTATTTCTGTAGCTCTGCTGCTATAGACCAACGGGGGATGACTTTCTTCCCCTGCTATAATCCAGTTTATATTTGCTTTTATTTAAGCTAACTTTTTGTTTTCAGTTATGTTTCTGAGAAAACCAAAAGACATCACTTGACATAATGGTGCCGTCACTTAATCCAGGGGTGGGCATTCCTGGTCCTCGAGAGCCGGTGTCCTGCAACTCTTAGATGTCTCCCTGGTCCAACACACTTGAATCCAACAGCTGAAACACCTCCAGAGGGCTGTCAGGTTCTCCAGAGTCCTGCTAATGACCTCATTATTTGACTCAGGTGTGTTGAAGAGATACATCTAAAAGTTGCAGGAGTCCGGCCCTCGAGGCCTGGAGTTGCCCACCCCTGATCAATCGGTCTCCCTCTCCTGTTATTAACTTTTTCCTTTCATGAACACAGAATGTACTTCTGGTTCAGTTCTACTGCTCTCTCTTCTCAAAACCCCAGTTAGTCGTGGAAGATGGCTGCTGGTACTGAGCCCGGTTCTGGTTCTAGTTCTGGTTCTGCTGGAGGTTTCTTCCTGTTACATAGGGGAGATTTACTCTGTCGCCCCCTGCTGGTCCAGTTCCTTCTGCTGAAGGACCAAAAACATCCCAGCTGACAAAAACAAACTGAACCCAGAACCTATGGTTCCAGAATCTGTGGGTCCGATACACCACAGCGCCACCTGCGGAACCACAGCGGTAGAGCACTCGCTAGCATGCAAGAGGTAGTGGGATCGATGCCCGGATTCTCCAGTGATGTTTTGACCCCTGCCTGAGGTCCCTGACCCTGGATCATCCTGATGTCCAGCTGGAGAACCACAGGAAGGAGGAATGTCCTGTTTCCTGTGATCCAGATGTTTCTGTGGCTCCCGGCTCTCTGAAAAGCCTTCAGGGTTATTTTTAGACTCTGGCTGTTTTTCCCCTCAGCTTGAAACAACAGCAGGAACCCGATGCTGCCCCTCCTCCAGCATTTATCTCTGTTTGCTGTGAATTTCTAATTACACTGCAAGAAAATCACACACAAAAATCTCTTCGATAGCTTTTACTGTTGAGGTTTAATCTTAAGTAGAGTTTAATCTAAAAACCATGTTGGTGCGCTATTATTACATCTGTGATCTCTGAGTCTGTAACATGATCTGTGTCGGGGTGGTAGGCCCAGGGGTCAAAAGGTCACCGGAGAATGCGGGCATTGATCCCGCTCTCCCATTTGAACTAATTCCGCTGCTGAAGAACTGAAAAGAATCAGAACCCCTAGAACCGGACCTGTGACTCAGATCCAGTGTTGAGTTCTGAGCAGTCTGTCCGATCCGGTCCAGTCTCTGGCTGTTATTATAAGTCGACAGACCCGTTTGGTACTGACCAGGTTCTGCTCCACCGTCTGGTTCTGGCCCGGTTGGACCTCCTGCCTGCCGATCTGGTTCTGGTGGGCTGACCCGTGGAGCCGCTCAGCGCTCAGAGAGTCTGTAGAACTGGGAGGAGCAGAGAGGAGATCAGGTTCTGTTGACTGGTCGACCAAAACCAACCAGAACCTGAACCATCTCCAAGTTCTGCAGCCCGAGAGCAGAACCTGATGCTGCTCTGCAGACTGGACCCAGTCAGAACCAGAACTTCACAGTAGTCGGATTCTTCTGCTCAGAACCGCAGATCCGGACGGACCCGTTCAGGTCCAAAACACTCCGGACTGCTTCACAGTAAATCTGCTGAAACCAGCAGCAGTTCTAGTACCTGGCTCCATCCTGTGGTTCCGTCTGGTTTTCTGGTTCTGGTAGACTGTCGGGAAGCCGCTCCAGCTGGATCCGGGTCGGGTTAAACTGGTCCAGTTGGACCTGCAGACAGACAGAACCTAACTGGGTTAACTCTGGTTCTGGTTCTGGTTCCAGATGGATTTTCCTGCTGGTTATGGGAATAAAACTTGGCTGCAGGAAGGGGCAGAACCGGGTCAAGCATCAGAACAGAACCATATAACCATCATATAACCATACCTCTGCCCTCGGACTGAAGGGGGCGCCATTTCCTATCACAGCTGTGGTTTTATGTTTTCTGGTCTTTTCTGGCACCATAAAAGATCATTTCGCTACTAAAATGTCACACTTTATTTTCTAAAGGAAGTAAAACAAAAGGTAAAATAAAAATCAGACTCAGTTTATATCTGTGAATCTGTGCACATGTATTTATTTATTTGTTCGTGCGAGGATCGTATTCTTCTGCGTAACTCATTTATTTGTTTTTCCCATTTGCTAAATGAAGTTTCTTGAAAAAATCAGATATTTGTTGACTGTAAATGCTGCTTTGTTTTACAATGTTGCTTTTTATCAAATGTATTTCTATAATTCCTCCTGTAAATATTATTTATAATACATGGTTTATTATGAGTGTAGTTTATGTTCTATTTCTATTTTTAATAATATTTTATTTGAAAAAAAAAAATGGATGGCCCCGCTGCAAAGTGAAGGGGGCGCTATTGCCTATATTAGCTGTAATATTTCAGAAAACATCATAATTATAAATATCAATATACTTACAACTAAACAGATTATGTACTTTGTGTGAATCAATATGTTTGATTTATTCAACATTGTAACATAAAATATAATTAAGACATTAACTGTGGCTAATATAGTAAATGGCACCCCCTTCAGTTTGGGAGTTCAAATGTGATATTTCTATATATGGTTCTGACTCCGCCCCTTCCTGCATCCAGGTGCTTCTCAAACGTAGAACCTCCCAGCGTCACCTGGAGGGCTGGCTCCGCCCTCAGTTGCCGAAGCTCCGCCTCCAGCTCTGCTTGTCGGACCCTCAGAGCCTGAACCTCCGTCCACAGCGCAGACAGCTCCTCCTGCTGGACACAGTGGGGATTAACACCATGACTTCATGAGATAGTGACCTCTACTTGACCTCCTGACCTGAGGGTCCTGCACCATCCTGCAGTGTCTGTGGGAGTCCTGCAGGAGGCGCCACAGGCTCTGGTTCTCCGCCTGAAGAACGTGGACCTGCTGCTGAGAGCGCAAGGCCTGAAACACAAACAGAGACAATGGATGAACTGGGCTGCCCCCCAGGTGTACCGAGCCGCCCCCCCAGGTGACCCGGGCTGCCCTCCTCCTCCTTCTTCCCTCCTACCCTGGTGCTGCCTCGGTAGCCCCTCCCTCTGCACCCCTCCATGTGTACCTGCTGCCTCAGCCCTCTCAGGTACTCTTGCAGTCCAGTAGTCACCTCCTGCAGATCCCTCTGCAGTGCTTCGTTGGCCAGAATCTGATCTGCAGCAGGACAACATGATGTTGTTTAAACAGCAAATCAGAAGGCTGGAGGTCCGGAGCTGCTCTATGATTGGTTGTCCTTACTGCTGGTCAGCTGCTGCTCCAGCTCTTTGATCTCCTGCGTCTCCATGGCGATGCGTGACAGGAGGTCATCAAGGCGACCCTCCAGCTGGCTGTCCTTCTTGCTCATGGTGCTGGGTAGCCGGATCCTCATGTGGTTCTGCAGTGGGTTCTGATTGGACCTCAGGCACAAGCAACAAATCACTGGAATAATCTGGATTTAAAGTCACAGTGAGCAGCACCAGACGACCCAGTTAATGTCTAAGATAAGACATAAGTTACGTCTTACGGTGAAGACGGACGCTTTTCCCTCCACTGCCTCCCTGCCCACCATTCTGTGGGACAGAGGCGCAAGTTGGATTTGCAACTTGTAAATCGTAGCCCAGCTGATGACCCTAAAACTCACCAGTGGAATGAAATCGATCTTGAAGAAGTTGCTAGTTTCAGTCCGGCAGGAACGACCACACTAATTTGGATTATTGGAATGAATAGAGATGCATCAGTGAGACTTTAGGGTAGATTGAAATTTAAAATCTACCTGACCTAAAGCATATTATCTGTATCTGAACTGGTTCCCCTGTGTTAGCCTTGGCCGGACGGCTAGCTCAAATCTCCTGGAAGAAACATAAACATGATGCTCCTGCCCATCCCACTCCTTTCTGAAGACATCCGTGCGACTTGAGCGCTCCCAAGGACTTAGATAAGACCATCATAACAGAGACTGCTGGGAGAGCTAGCTTGTACAGGCTCATGGACATACACATGCATATACATACACAGCAGATACTCTCAGTTATTGTTTCCTGCCTGTCGCTGCCTCCATGTCTGTGCCTTATCTCGCTATATGTGCCATATCCTTCCTGATGTTGCCATTTCATTCTATTTATTCTTTACTTTTATAAATTGTGGAGTACTCATTACTTTAGACCAACGTTTAGCTTTATACTTTTACTATGGAAGACCTAGAGAAAACCCTGTTAGTTTATTACTTAGCAACCCAGAACAAGAATCAAACATGGGAAATCAACATTTAGCTTTTTACTTTACAAATCTAGGACAAACTTAGAAAGTACCATCTACTTAGCAACTCAGAACAACTGGAACCAACATTTAGTTGTATACTTACTAATAGCAACCCTGAACAAATGTTGGTTTGTTGGTTGGCAGGAGAACCAACTGACATTTAGTTTTATACTTTTTAGTTTATTTCTTTTATAAATTGTGTAACACTTATTACTTGAGACCAACATTTAGTTTTATACTTTTGATACTGGCTCAAGACTAGAGAAACACCTGTTAGCTTACTTAGCAACCTAGAACAAGAATCAAACATGGAGAACTAACATTTAGCTTTATACAAATCTAGAACTCAACCCATAACAACTGGAACCAACATTTAATTTTATCCTTAACCAACATTTAGCTTTACACCTCTCTCATCCAGAACAAACTTAAGATTCAGAGAAACCCCTATTAGTTTATAAATTATGGACAATACTTACTCTTATTTTTATTAAACATGGGAAACCAATATTTAGTTTTGTACTTCTACCTTTGTCTTTCTCTTGGTTTTGTTGTTTTGTTTGTATTTCCTTTTAATTCATGTAAATAACATTGAACAGCCTTGTTGCTGAAACAAGGCAGCAACAAGACTATCTTTAAAATTACTTTACCAAAAAGCAACAGCAGTAATTTGGGCTATTTAGGTCCAAATTGAATATTTAGCTAGTAAGCTAAATATTTAGCACTAAGCAAATACGTAACTTATTTTGTGTCAAACTAAATATTAAGCTTCAAATATTTAATTTGATATTTATATATATATATCTATATAAATACTTAATTTGAAGCTATATAAAATGTTAAGCCAGCATATTTAGCTCTAAATTATATATTTATTTATCTTGGGAAATATTTAGCATACTACTAAATATGTAGCTTGTAAGCTACATATTTAGCTCCAAACTAAATATTAAGCCATTAAGATAAATATCTGGCCACCAAACTAAATATTCTATTTTTGTCAAACTAAAAAGTTAGTCGTCAAGTTAAATATCTAGCTAAATCTTTATTTTAAGCTAAATAATATATTGAGCTAGCATGCTACATATTAAGTTCTAAACTAAATATTTAGCAAGCAAGCTAAACAATTAGAAGCAAAATAATATTTAATTTTTAAGCTGAATATCTAGATAAATATTTAGCTTGAGGCTAAATATTAATCATTAACCAAATCATTGCTGTTAATTTTTGATTGGGTGCCGTTTGTAAGCACAGAAATGTCCTTCAAAATGTTTCAGTTGATGACAAGCTGAAGCTGTTGGCCCTTTATGATGACATCATCACATCAGATTAAAGACACACCATCCTGATTTCAACAATAAGCACAAAGGGGAGTTCATGACTCCAAATGGGAACACATCAGGAGCTCCATCAGAGGTCAAAGGTCACCATCTGGAATGTAGAGGCAATCTGTCTTCATCTTTCAGCCAATAAAACATCAAATTATTCTCCATTAAACCTTTTAATTTTATCAATGTTAAACAAAAATTATGATTATGATTAGCACCAGTTGAGCAGAACACAGATCCGGTTCTGTATCTGGTTCTGACCCAGAAGACATCCAGGTTAGTTTGGATCAGAACCAGAGACGGTTTATTCTGAGTTTGGATCAGAACCAGGCTTCCGTCAGGGCCTCACTGCTGACTTTACAGCCTGCAGCCAGAAGGTCAAAGGTCAGAAGAAAGTTGCTAAGGAGCTGCAGATGAAGAGCCGCCGGCTGTAGCTGAGCAGACTCCAGAAATAAAGTAAATTTAAATTGAAACTAAATTAATATTTCCAGATTAAAATCTGAACGTTTTAGCAGAGCAGGAAACGGAGCCGCATCATTCCTGCTGGAGGAGGAAGCCTGGTGAGTAGTGACGAAGAGCAAGAGGAAGGAGAAGCAAACCACAGGGGAATTAGCTCAAATGGTAGAGCGCTCGCTTAGCATGCGAGAGGTAGCGGGATCGATGCCCGCATTCTCCAGTGACCTTTTCCCCTCCCGGCTGCAGCCTGACCCTGGAACATGAAGCGGCTCAGTTCTGATCCAAACTCAGAACTCTGATCCAAACTCAGCTGACCTGAGGAACCGCATCGACCCAACAGAACCAGAACCGTTTCTATCCTGACTCCAGAACCAGACTGAAAATATTCTGAAAATCTGAAAAAATCTCACAATTTACTCAACTTAGTTCTACAGATACTGTTGAGGACACAAATTTGATTATTTTGGTATTAATATGGTTAATCGTAGGGCAAGTGAAAATAGTGGACTGAGCAGGATTAGTTTGAATAACATCTTAGAGGCTTTAAATGAGGCCTGCAGAAGAGGAACCAGGCCACAAATGAACTCTCCTACACAGGCAGTTTCTCAAGCACATGCAGGAGTGGAAAGATCAAGTTTTGGCTGTTCACATAGTACATCAAATTCTACTATCTGAGCTCGTATAAAACTGCTGGCTAAAGATAATAACACATAATACTTATAATAATTATGATCTAATTTGTAGGATATTTTTCTTAGTTATTAACAGCATGTTTTGATTGAAAATAGCTTATATTAACAGCCATAGTAGTTTCTAACTCAGGTTAAACTGTAACATCAGTTAGTCAAACATATAATCAAAACTAGTAGAATATTAATTAGAAAATGTCTGGAATGAACATGTTTTTATTAAAATGTTCAGGTATATTTTATGAGTGTTAATTCTTAAAATCTGCGCTTCGATCTAAGAGGAGGGAGAAGTTCTGAATCACTGGACGGTACCAGGCTGTGACTGTTACTTTCAAATTATGGTAAAAGGTTCGTGTTTGGAGGCCTTTCTCAGCGAAGTGATAAAAAATTAAGATAACTCTCAGTGAACTCGGGTTAAAACAAGAATCTCTTGTTCAACTGGAGAACTGGGAGAAAGTCCAGCTCTTGATGGGACATAATAATTTACACACCTTCCATAAACAAGTTCAACTAATTTACTTGTTTAATTAAATATTTTTTAGTGTATTGTTGAGCTGTTTTGGCCTGCATGCTGTTTGAACTCTCCAGTTCTGGATGATTTTTATAAAGTCAGTAAGATCTGAAGATGGTTCTGTTCTCTATGTTGTTTTATTTTGGATTTATGAGTTTATTACTAAATTCTTCATAATTTAGTCTTAATGTGAAAAGCATATATCACAGAGACAAAACCTGGACCAGGTTTTCCTAACAGCCTGGACTTCCGGTTCGGAAGCTCCTCCTCTTCTTCTGATGAGGTCAGGTTCGGTTCTGAACTTCTGGATCAGAAGCGAGTTTCAGCAGTTTTCCTGAGGAAGCTCCAGCTCCTCTTCCTCGGACTCCCAGTTTGTTTTACTCACAGCGTTCAGCTCTCTGTCCTCCTCTTCTTCACCTCCTTCTCCTCTCATTCCTCCATCTTCTCCTCCTTTTCTTCTCTCCGTTACAAACTTCTGCTCCTCCCTTCACTGTTGAATAAAAACAGGAAATCGCTCTCTTTCTCAGCCAATCAGAGAATAGTCTGCGGAGTGACCAGGAGCTGCTGTCCAATAGGAAAGAAAAAAAAGATTGCGTCTGTACGTCTTAAAGAGATAGTGTCCTGATTCTCTACTTCGGAGATTCATGGAAGGAGGAATATTTACAGACTCGTTTAAACTATTAATAAAAAGCTAATTTATTTCAGGAGTTTTGTCACTAATTCAAACACACTAAATAGATTAATAACACAGAGATAAATGTTTGAAAGCTTTTATTTCTGTAAATTATTTTTTTCCACTTACAGCTAATGAAGATATGACATTTAAAATTACATATTACATCCTGTGTAATATTAAATAAGACATCGATAACAACAAAAATTAAAAATGAAACTAAAATAAACATGATGTTCTATTTTTTAATAGAGCCACTAAAATATTAAAAACAAAGCCGTTTTCTGTTCAATAGAAATTTATACAAACATATTCTATAAATTCGGACTTATAGAATAAGTGTCAGATCAAACTTACCTGTTTCCACCATTCTGTTAAAAAAATTAAAATAAATTATGTCATTATTTTGAGATAGTACCAAGATCCAGGATAAAGAAGATAATTTATCCTGGATAGTATCTCAAAATTTCAAGATAATTTTTATTTTTTTACCGGAGCGGTGGAAACGGGCTCCCAGAGATTTTTACTCCAGATTTAATTCATGTACATCCATGTCGGTTTCCTCTCCCGTTTTCTTTTCCTAACCAGAAATCAGGAACCGTCTGGAGTTGAACCAGAGACATCTTGATCTGCTACACGCCCCTCCCCCACGTGTTGCTGCTGTTCTGTTTTCAGCCAGGATCCGGATGAACCTCAGAATAAACTCTAAGCTGCTGCAGAACCTGAGCCTCCAGGTGACCTTTGACCCCTTCAAAACTTCTGATGATAATTCAGATTAATTTCATTCTTTACCATCTTTTAGCAGCAATGACAGCAGAATAAAAACACTGCGATGCTTTTTATTATTTTTGTTTAATAAATTCATTTATTTTCCAACACTAGAAAAAAGACATCTGTATTAATAATGAATGTTTAATAATGCAGAGTTCTGCCTCGGACCCATTCACGTTTAAACTGGATCCAGAAATGACCCGGTCCGCGGCTCAGGGGCAGCCGAACAGCTGCAGGTCCACAGCGTAGCTCGTCAGCTGGGAGTTGTAGTCCTGACACTCTGGAGAACTACAAGCTTGGGGCCACAGCTCCACCAGCGCCTCCGAGTCCAGAGGCAGCCGGTACCTGCAGGTCCAGAAACACCACAGGTGAGACTATAACCGCGCTGAGCAGAACCTGGGCAGAACCACCCACCTGGAGCCGCCACTCTGTGTGACCTCTGACCCCGCGGAGCCCAGCACCAGGTACTGCTGGTTGTTCTGCAGCTCCACGCTGCTGCAAGTCGCCTTCTTCACCAGGTCCAGGTCGCTGCCCAGACCGGCCGCTTCCAGTGCTGGGACCAGAACCAGGACCAGAACCACAGTCAGAGTCAGAGTAAAGTCAGGAAGGACCCGGTTCTACTGGACCCACTGAGCCAGACCGTATCATCTCAGTCACAGAACCAGAACGCCGTCTGCTGACTGTCTGTCTGCGCTACGTTTATGCTAGCTCCACTTAGCGCCTCATGAAGCGTTACAAGAGAAAACAGTGAATAGAAAAACTAAACTTCAGTCATTCTTCCTCCATATTGATGTCAGTGACTGAGTGAAAGACCATGCAGCGGCGTCCATGGTTGCTACCACGTTTCCATGGTAACAAGCTGGGTCTCACCTTCAGATTTCTTGAGGACCTCAGCTACGGTGGCTGTGTAGGTCATAAAGTCTCCCTCTGCTGCCGAGGATTTCACCGTCACCTTGAAGGCTGCAGAGGAAGCAGACAGACCAACCAGGTTCCAACCATTTAACACAAACTGGGAACAATGGTCTGATCTGGAGCTGGGATTCACAACAACTACCAACAACTGGTTCTTACAGAACCACAGAGAGAAACATGTTTTCATAAAATATACATTTGTTTTCACACACTAAAGTCAAAGTCTATAAAATGACAGTCAGTGGAGGAAGAGGAAGTGTAGTTAGGTGTAATAAAGTGATTTATGTAGCTAGCACAGGCAGCATACCTGCTAGCAGCTAGCCGTTAGCATTTAGAATCACCAGATCAACAATCAGTCAAAGATCCGATCCGGTGGAGATGGAAAGTCCGGTTCGTTCAGCTCCAAAATGGATATTACTTTATTAATTGCAGGTCAAATTTTAGCTTAACTTGGTAAATATTAACGTTTGAACATTAATAAATCCTTTTGCATTCAGTGTTTTATGAGAAGACTCATATTTCCCTAATTTAATGTATTTGTTCTTTTATTAATGTAGTTATTACTTTTCTGTAATATTTCAATCAAACTTTTAATTTTAAAACAGAAACAAATTGAAACACCTCAAATCTACCAACCAGACCCATAATTTATTGTTTTAAATAACATCTTTAAACTAATCGTCAGTTATATTTCTGGGTCTCCTCACCTCCACCGCCTGGCTGTTGGTCAGCCCCCCCATCTGTTTTCACATTATGGTATGATCCCAAATCCTCACATGTGATTGGCTGCATGGCAGCCTTGTGGCCAATCAGCTCAAAGTTCTGCTGTGAAGAGGGCGGGGCCACTGAGAGAGAGCTGAGGACCACATGCAGCTCCTCCAGGATCCTCTAGGGGGCGTGTTGGGGTTTTTCCAACACAAAACTATGACAGATTATTATTGTGTCACAATTCCTTTAACTTTACCTGTAACAGATTATAAACCATCCAGCTGAGCTTAGAGTTGCTGCTGTGACCAGATCATTTCATCTTTAACCTCCGATAACGATCCGATCAGAGAACCTCCATCTGTTCTCAACAACCTGCAGTGTGAAGCAGCCAATCAGCTTCCAGCCTCTCACCGTATTTGATGTGCGGCTGGCAGGTCTCCTCGGTGCGTCTGGCTGCGGTCAGCGTGGCGTCCACGCTCCCTCTGTAGGTCGCACACGCCGCTGCGGGGTCACACAGCACTCGGCTTAATAAGGTCAGCTGCAGCTGGATCCGGCCAATCAGAGCAGAAACCCGCCTCACCTGTCATGCACTGGCACTGTTCGCCCAAACAGAGGCGCTGCAGGCTCTGCATCTGGCTGGAGAACTGCTTGGTGCACAGGCTGCCTGGAGACAGGAACGCTGCAGGTTAGCAGCAAATTCTCATCAACATGGAAAAAGAGAAAAAAGATTTTATGAGATTTGCTCAATGAAAACATTAGAAATGGGTTGGAAACCTGGGGACCGGGACAGTCCCCAGGAAGGGCCAAATATTAACGGCCTGAGTGGGTTTGATGTAGCACACCTTAAGCTAACATTGCTAACTGCTAGCTACAACCCGGATACAGCCGAGGTATGGAGATTTATGGCGGGTTGAATTATTAAATCAAATGGATCTCATAATAGAACCTCTGGTATTAAAATAATACACACTAAATCATTTTTAAAAACTCTGAAAACATCATAACATATCTGTCGATTTCCCAGCTAACACCTACTAGCACATGCTGGCTATTTCTGGTTACTGTTATTCAACTAGTGTTGAGCTAATGCGCTAACAGCGGAGCCAATCTACTGTTTAGCGCTTTGCTAACGGGTAACCTTCAGAGCACTTGGATTCTCCTAAATTTATTACATTTATTTTCCGTATAAATTCTGAAGCGCTAATTTACATGGCTGTTTTGTAAACTTTCAATTGAATAAAGTTTGACATTTTTATAGAAGATTTGGATACTGACTGTTAAGAACTCCCTTAATATTCATGCTCTTATTTTGGAGTCTGTTTACACAACAATTTCATTTCCTGTTTTAACTTTTTTTTCTTCCAAGAATCTTTAAGTAAATAAGTAAAATATATATCAAGCCAACAAATGAGGTACACAGAATAAGACAATTCTTACATAAAAACAGGGAGGTTAGTTAAACCAATACAAGCACAAAAAGTTGTTTTTCCACCTGTGATGCAGCAATTGTTTACTGTGTACCCAGAATGCATTGCTGCTACTATACAGTTAAAAATGTTCTGGTTCTTTCTGACCGGAGCTCTACCGCGGCTAATCAGGCTAAATCAGCAACAGAGTTAGCAAAACTAATATAAAACTGAGAGCGGGAGTTAAAGTTCTGATCCGAACAATCACTTCCTGAAGCTCGTCATCAACACATGGAGGGCAACATGGGTGAATTTAGCATTTCAGCATTTAGCATGTCAAATAAATCCCATGTAATGTTTACAGCTGGAGGTTTAGCATTAGCACAGCTAGTTTTTAGTTAGCGGTGCTCAGATTAGAATAATTCAGTTTAATCTGAAAAATTTGAGCAAAACTTTAATATTCAGTTACTGACTGACAAGAAGACAGTTCAGGTCCAAATGTAAGACTACATGTCCCAGCATTCACTGCAGGCTCACCTTTGTCGTGAGGTTCTGTGACGGTCATCAGGGACTCAGCAGCACCAATCACCCTGAACCTGGTTCTGACCCGAAACCCGACGCACAGGAAGACCTCAGAGGGAACCTGAGGGCCAAAAGACGGGAACTAACAAAAATATAAAAGGGCTCTGCCCTTTTATAAGAGTTTATTCGGCTGCTCCTCCCAGCCGTTCGCTGAGCGTCTGACGTCTTCCAGTCTTTTATTAAACAAGAGAGAGAGACGGGAAGAAAAGGCAAGTTTATCTACACAGGTCGTCTGGTTCTTCCCCCTGAGAGCCGTTTCCCTCAAGGCCAGAGGGACCCATCAGTTATCTGCTGCAGGAACGTTCAGTCAGACGGGTTACAAGCTTTTAACAGTCAAAATTTAAATGTAAACAAAAGTTTAAAGGAGCTTCCCAAAAATATATCAAGGCATCAAACATCTTGTAATTGTTGGTTTGTTTCTTTTCTTCACGACGGCATGGAAAGTTTAAAGGATTCTCAGACAAATGAAAGGAACTGCATTGTCTCTGTAGTTGCTGCTACATTTAATTATTTACTAAGTTGCCATAATGGCTTCATTCTTCCTATGCCTGCATGTTGTGACTGAAGTTTGAGCATTTAATCTCAGTCTTCGCTTGGCAACTTGAAATGCAAACGCTAAAGAGAATCATAAAGGTTGACTACTGGCAGCCGCTCTGACACAGGAAACGGCCAACACTCCTACATGGATCTATGTGAATGTAAGAACAGTAATATAAGAATAGTAATATAAGAACAGTAATATAAGAACAGTAATGTAAGAATAGTAATATAAGAATGATAGCAACTCAGAATAATTCCAACAATCATCTTCATCACCACCACTATCATCATCATCATCATCATCATGAGGTGTAGGTTAGCGCAATGCTAGGATGGAAAAACATCAGCGATGACCTGAAAGAAGCAACTGCTGCTGGGAAGGGTCAAAGGTCATCTCTAAGCTACCTGAAGGCTGTTATTCCAGAGAGAATAAGATTATTCCCAAGATGATAAAAACTAATAACAAGAACTTAAAATAATTTAAAAAATTTAAATTAACGAGTTAAAAAAAAAAAAAATTAAATAAAAAATAAATAGAAGAAAAAAAAAATAAAATTAATTTAACGGGAAAAGGTAAAATTGTTTTATTCCAGAGAGATTCAGCTCAGGGTCAGAGGTCAGAGCATGAAGCTCAGAGAGATGAGGAGCTCCATCTCCGACTCTACAGGCCTCAGTCAGAAAGTAAAAGGTCACAACCCTGAACCAGAAGAAGCGAGGTGCTGCATTGGCCTAGTCAAAGTCCCGAGCTCAGGGTGAGGTACTCACAGAGTCCATCTGGATGAAGACGGTGTCTCCCTGGAGCTCATAGTGGGAGATGGACGGATACTCTCCCTCTGCGAACTGAAGACCAGCAGAAAGAAAAGTTCAGAATCTCCTCAGAAATTCATAAAACCAAAAGATTAGATCAAAAAATCGCAGAATGAGATTTAAGGTAAACCTGGCCTGGTCATCAATGGTCAGTTTAATCAGTCCTGATCCTGGAAACGTTCTGCAGCTGCTACAAGGGCCAGGTCAGAGGTCAGAGGTCAGCCTGAGCTCTGGTTTACAGCTGGAACAACTGAAGCTGACTCTAGATCTATAACTCTAGATCTATAGCTCTAGATCTATAGCTCTAGATCGTTCCTCTTTAGGTCCACAGATAAGAACTTCAGTTTTGTTTCTGTTCAGCTGGAGAAAGTTTTGGCTCATCCTCACATTCTCAGCATCTGTTCACTGACTGGATGGGGTCAAAGGTCACCTGATGACATCATAATGTAGAGCTATGTATTACTTACGTAGTTACGGTAACTTATATTATTTCCTATTATAACCTGAGCCAGCGGCAGCATGTAGATATTGAATCAGACGGGACCTGGGATTGAACCTTGGGGTTCCCCACATGTGACCTTTGACCTCTTTGATGAGAAGTTTCCTATTGAAATGAAGGAGGATTCACACCAGCCCTGTTTAGTCCACTTCTATTAAAGACTTTATAGAAAGTTCTAGAAATTAGAAACTCCGGTTCGGTTGGTGAGGTGTGAATGCTAACCTAGCTCTGACCTCTGACCTCTGGTCCTCCAAACCTCAGTTTCACTTCTGAGGAAGTGAACTCTGGTGCGGTTTGAATGTGAACGCCAAGCGGACCAGACACCGCTCCCAAAGCAGGAAGTGGACTACAGCGCAGGGCATTCTGGGTAAATACAACCCAAGCTAACATGCTAGCCTAGCA
>CAEGAE010017798.1:0-19362 GCA_903067095.1 Girardinus metallicus | reverse complement strand
ATAATCCCGCCGGACTCCAGGCATCGCTGCCGTCATTTTAAGATGCTTATTGGTCCCCCGGAAAAAGACAAAAACCCAGATATTATCATGACTCAATAAAATCCTCCCAGGCCGAACTTGAAAACTGGACGTTATGCTGCTAACACTTAGCTTTCGTCAACAACTCCGGCGGAAGTGAGAACGCAAATAAAGTCCCGGCCGGAACACGGTGAGCTAAATAATAAAATATAATATAACGAGGCTTCGAGGCAGATCAGTTTTCCTCGAGAAATTTTAATTATCGAGGTACTCGAATCTCTCGAAGAATCGTTTCAGCCCTAAAATAAACCCTAAAATGCAGCTATAAAGAGTGTTTCTGACCCTAAGAATAGGGTCGGAAACATTCTTTTTTATAATCACTTATTTTGGTAATATTTTGTTACAAGGGCAAGTAGAGTAGAACTACACATGACTGCATCGTCATTTGCCGAATAGAAGAATAACATCTTGAATTTTGTGACCGATTTTCGGTATCTGGTTTGATTATGGAGTTGGCATCTTAAATTTTCTCTAGCTTCTTATATTAGCAGGGCGTTTGGCTGGCTTACCTCTGTCTGTGCATGTATTAACTAGAAAACGTAGACCCCTATCTTAAATCTAAAATTTAAAAATGTCCGCCAACATTTTCAAACTTTTGCAGCCTGTATGATCTGCGAACATTTCCTCAATTTGTCTTTGAAAGTGAAGTTTAATTTCAAATTCTTACAACTTTTGTGCTTCCTCTTATTTCAGTTTTAAGAACCTTGTTAACATTTCATTGTCCCAGTAGCAACATCCACACTGGAGAGTGTTGTTAATACAGCCTGATATTGCGCTTAGGTGTGATGTGTTCACTGCTCAGAAAACGTTCAGATTGGGGTGCTGTGGTGGCGCAGGTGCAAAGCACAACCCACATATGGAGGCTTTAGTCCTCATGCCGGTAGTCGCAGGTTCAATTCCCAGCCTGTCGACATTTGCCGCATGTCTTCTCCCTCTCTCAATCCCTAATTTCCTGTCAAGCTACTTTCAAATAAAGGTCACTAGAGCCTCAAAAAAATCTTTAAAAAAAAAAAAGACAACGTTCAGAAAACGTACCTGCTTTTATTGCTTTGATAAAAAGTTTGTATGTCCAGCCAATAGTAAAAATGCCGAGTACTTTCAGTTGCAAGTTTGAAAGAATGTCGAGCAATGCTTACTGAAAATTTCCCGTTTTAAACTACAATACTGCACTTTTAAACTGACGTGCTTTAACCTAGCAAACTACTCAATAAAATCTGCAATAACCCCTCGAGTTCCACAGTACTACTGAAGATGCGCATTTATTTTTTCTTGTCAAAATTTTTCGTCGCAAAGGATAGTGTTGCATTGATCGCGAATTGGTGTCAGTTTTCCATGACACTCTTCCTCAAATAGCTGCGAAGATCCACTGTTGAATCACAGGTTCAATTGTAAGCTTGAATACATTAAAACTGGCAAACACAGTCATTAATTGAAGAACGACATTCCTTACCTCAGATAACTGTTACTAAACCCTCTCAGATGTGACCCCTTGGAGCCTTACAGCTTTCCACTGTGCAGCTTGACATTAGGATAATGATCCAATTAGTTAAAGCGGACACTCTGTCATTATGTTTAAGAGGGGCTGCTGTGACCTTTGATTGTGTCGATTATGATGCAGCACCTTCTTTAATTAAAAATGGAGATACAAGATATAAAATTGTTCCACTATGTTGAGTTAAAATCAACAAACTGTTGCTTGATTTGCAATGTCTTTACTATAGGAATTATGTTCCGAGTTTACAACACAAAACTATTATTTTGATGCAAATCTTTTGTCGGAGTGCAACTTAATGTTTGTCTTTTTTGTCCTTCATTATAGATACACCCTCAGCACCTCCAACTCAGCCATCGCTGCCCTACTGTGTGCCTTGTACCCTCACTTTCCTGCTCACAGCACTGACAACCGGTAAGACCGAAACCTTTTTAAATACACAGCTGGACACAAAGAAAATCCCGCATGTAAAAACCAAAATTTCTTAAATATCAGGCATCCCTGGACGTACCTGAAAATTAACACACAGTTGTCAGGGTTCCTACAGAGAAAAAGCAGATGTTTAGCTTTTCTACATTTCCTGGGATAAGTTTGAACGTGACAAAACATTCATTTAAACGACTTTCCGGTGAATTAAGATTTTTCACTTTGCAACTTGAGATTCTAGTAAAAAATATTGAGCATTTTAAAAGTCGTTACACTTGCTCAGAACTTAAAATATTAGAATAAAAAAAAAACCTACATTCAAAAAGGACTTTTGAATGTAGTTTTTCACAATATGAAAATATTGCAAAAAACTAAGGCATCTTAAATACTTCTACTGTCTGTAGAAGTATTTTCTACTTCTTACTTTGTAAAAACAAAGTAAGTTTAAAAAAATGACTGTTCTTTCTCATATTGATTATATCGGGTTTTCATTTGTTGTGTGTGTTTAATTGAAAACTGGGTTGATGTTGTTGGTGCAGCTATCACCTGCAGGCCCTGCGGCACCTGGCCGTGTTGGCTGCAGAACCCCGGCTCCTGGTTCCTGTGGACGTCGACTCTCTGAAGCCCTGTTATGCTCTGTTAGAGGTCACTTACAAGGTCAGTGAACGTTACACCCCTAAAAACAATAATTGATTTAATTGATTATGTGAGCACTTTTTGGTTTGTTTGTTTGTTTTTTATTTGGACTCAAGTCTTTAATAAAAAGCCGCCTGAACAGCATTTAAAATAAAAATACACAAATAAAAGCCTTTCATTATTTTTAGCCATATAGTTACCATTCATGTTTCAGTTGTAAAACCAAATTTCTGCTTTAAGCCGTTTCTGTTGATTAATTTTCCTACGTTTTGACCAGATTTATATTTATTTTAATCGCATATGACCACCTACATTATTTTAATCTGGTATTGTAAATATAAGCTTATATTGAATCACAGAAGTCATATTTTTATGTTTTCTTATGAGGTTTTCTGGTTCCTTTGTACGGTGTTCCCTGTTATCAATTCTCGTTCTGTCCTCTTATTCCTAAAATAATAAAATATACAAAATTGTCAAAAGACAGAATGTTTGCGTCAAGGAGAAATTTTTTTTTTCCATTTTACTCACATTTCTCAAACGTGCGTAAAAATTGATTCTTAAAAATCTGAGAAAATCTGAATGAAATTCACTTCAGTTCATGAAAAACCTCAGTGTTTTAGCCTGAGGTTAAAACATTGCTTCAACTTTGAGGAACTGAAATTATATTGAATACGCAGAATGGCATGTATTTACACTCCCTCAAAGGGAATTGTTTGAAAAGGTTTCCAGAGTAAAGACCAATACACAAAGCCAGTGTGTCAAAACACAGAACCCATTGTGTTCTGTGTCGCCCGGTTTTGTTGCTGGCCTCCTTGTGCACGTCACTGTGGCTTCATGTGCGTCATCAAGTACAGTTTTTTTTTCTTTTCCCCTGTATTTTTAATAATACAGAAAATATTGTAAAATATTTCAGTTTACAGGTACTTGTACTGAGGCTTATCACAAATAATCCAAACACCCTATAATTTGTTACAAAGCCTGTGGGAAAACCCGAACTTGTTCACTGTATATGTGTTGGGCAATTTCTCAAAAATCTCTTAATTAAGTTCAAATAAAGCTTTTGGTGCTTATAATAATAAAATAATACCGAAACAGCATCACAGTTGGAACAAAAAGTCTAAAAAATGTATGGATTTTTATTTAAATCGGAATAGAATGGAAAGAGAATAGAATATGGGAAAATATTTGTTTTTCCAACCTTTATTACCTAAAGAGAAAAAGAAATCAGATTCTCTATATAAAATTTGGCCACTGTATAAATAACTGCAATAAATGTGTTGTAAACATTTGAATTTATGCTTCTGAATGGAGCTAACAAAAATAGAACTCTGGAAAAGTTTCTCTTCTATCATCAAAAACCTGCCGTACTTCTTGGGATGCAAAGGGAAGGTTCAGATTATGGGTTTAGCGACTGCTTTCTTCTGGCCGATCACCGAACTTTAAAAAATCTAACCTGCTAGCTTTGATTTTTGGCCGCTAATTTTTACTTATTTATTTTTACATCTGAATAGTTGCTAAAAATAGTGACTGTCACTAAGTTGGAAACAGAGGGGTGAGTAGTGTTAACCACAGATGTGACTAACCACAGACGACAGCGGCTGATTTTCAGACTTTTGAGGAGATCGGTTTCTCATGCAAGTGTCGGCCGATTGCCGATCTCCAAAATAAGGAAATCGGGACCAATTTATCTATGCACCCTTACATTAGATGTGTATGTGTTTAAATAGATTTTTCTGAATTAATTGGAATAATCTTTCATTGTTCCAGGTTTTTTGTCTGTGTTGGTTAACTTTGCAGTTGAAATATGTTAAAGTAATTAAATTGAGCTATTGTTACTGTGGTGGCTCCTCAGCTAAAGGAGCATTAAAGGTTAAAAGCTGAGGTCGCTGTTTGTATTTAGCGCTGCCCTTGGCGTCCCTGCACTTTAATTTCATTCTCAGCAGAAATCTCAGTTTGACCTATTGACGAGATTCGGTGCAACATCCAGTACATTCACACCTGCAGATAAACAAGAGAGATCTGAAGACTACAGCACTATAGTCCATTTAATTTATAAAAGATAAAACATAAAATAGATTGACAGGTCAGATATCAATTATTTTCAATATGTTAATGATGGCACAACACCTTGGTTTTAGCCATTCTGCTGTCACCATCCATAGATTGTCACATAATAATTGTCAAAATTGATTGCATATTTTAATTTATATTAGTTGTTTTAACAAATCTGAGCAAGGTTTCTTATAGCTCATGACTCACATAATATGATAATGTTTGCTTGATCAATCGTTGCTCTTGTTAGGGAACCAAGTGGTATAATGAGACGACAGTGGAACTGATGGCTCCCACTCTCCTTCCTGAGCTTCACCTTCTCAAACAGGTAAAGCAGAGTAAAATCTTTTCTTTCTGGCAAACAAAACTAAATTAGCATAAAGCACATCATTGAAAGGCCTTTTAGCCCCTTTGTTTGCTGTTAAGGTAAAAGTGAAGGGGCCACGATACTGGGAATTGTCTCTCGACCTCAGCAAAGAAACTCAGCATCTGAAGTAAGTACAGACAGAACCTTTTGGAAACAAGGTTCAAATCTTCATGTTTCTAGCCTTTTGCATTCTAATCGTATTGCTCAAGATAATCTCAACCTAAAAATCAAAGGTTTTTTTTTTTGTTGTTTTTTTTTTCTCTGTGTTTAGGTCCATCCTGGTCAGAGATGGCGTGTTGTATGTGAAGTTACGGGCTGGACAGCTGCCCTACAAAGACGATCCCCAGGGCTGGAAGAGCCTGCTGGCCACAGCCGTCAGCCACCGAAACTCTGGAGCCACGGCCTTCAAGGTAAACAACAGAGGTCTTCACAAAGACTCTGCCAAATATAATAATTATAACAATTTCTATTAGATGTAGTGACTTGTATAAGCCATAATGGCTGAATATTGAAAGGTGTATAAAGAAATAGTCTTGGAACAAAAAAAGTCAATACTAGCTGCATTTCTAATCCAACAGAGCAACTTGTGTTACTTGGAATGTAATATTTAGCATTAAGCATTTAATCTAGTATGTAGATTTTGACAACAGTGGGATTGAGTGGAAACTTTTTGTCTCCTCCCCCTATAGAGAATAATTTTGTCCAGTCTTGGCAGGTTGCCGCTGCAAGTTCAGCTGGCAGCTCTGCAGCTAACAGACCATTACTGCTTACCTCACGGCGTCTGTATGTTCTGTCAATACACCTGCAGGGGAAAAATATGCAGTTTGTTTTCTTACTTGTCCTTGAGGACCTTCCTTGCCTGCCTTCAGTGTTTTCCTTTTTGTTCTATTTTATTAGAATCTTCTTATTCGAACAAGATTTAGTCCAAAAAGTCCTTCCTTCCTACATGTGCCGGCTTATATTTTGCTTTTTTTGTTGTTGTTGTTGTTGTTGTTGTTGATTCATGTGGTCATGAATCAACCACTTAATGACACTGTCATTAAGTAAAAAATATATAGCATAACTGGACTACCACAATAATTAGGAACTGTATGACGATGATCAGTAAATTGTTTTTAAAGTATTATTTTTAAAACCTAAAACCTGATCTCGGTTGTAAGAAGTCTATGCTTTTGGGTAGAAAATTAGTTTCTGTTTTTTGTTTTGTTTGCAGCCTGAAGCCATTTCCACCTTCACCTCAGAGCCTGCTCTCATCTCCTTTGCTGAATTCTTCTGTAAAACCTCAGAAGGACTGAAATCTGTAAGTTTCACACCAAGCAAAAAAAATATTTAGAGCTTGAGACAGTTTGACGCTTGGTTTGTAAAATCTCTGGGTTGTCAGGTGGAAAGGACTTGACCTATTGAGTTTGTTTTTCTGCAGCATAGCCAAAGGGACCTCTAACTAAAAAAAAAACCCTATTTCTTTAGAAAACAAATTTAACTGTGAGCCATGTGTCAGTTTTATCTTGGGGTTTTACTGAAACACTGGAAACTTCTTGGGTTAGTCCAGACAGAAAGTCCCTGGGGATTAAAATTAAGTTGTTTTCAAATGTGGTATTTTCCTATTCATACTCATTTCTCAACCTGGATTCATGTTATCTATTTTAAGGCATATATTCAGTATAAGGTGCCTTTTAAACTAAATATAAATACGTAGAGGAACAAGCCATTAGTAATAAAACTGAACTCCAGATAAACACAATTGGAACGAATCTGACAACTTTAATGGCTAACGAATCTCGACTGAGATCATAAAAGCTGATTTTAAAGGGGGGGAGGCATGTTCCAGTTTTATCTGAAAAACATGTGTGGTCCTTAGATAAGTGCAAACATGTGATTGAGGATTTATGAAAAACTTAAAGCGGCTGCAGCAGGCTGCTTGGTCATCCTTCAGTAGAACTAAATGACTTCCTGCCTGTTTACAAAAAATCTGAAGCCTATAAATGCTCAAATTATCCAATCGTTGTGAAATGAGAATTCTTGCTGAATTTGTGTCACGGATGTCATGGCGATAGTTATCAAGGCTTTTCATTCAAGACCACCAATGTTTATCTTGTGATCGCTTAAACTACCATGGCGAGATCACCAAAGCTTTAATGTCTACAACATCTGGGTTTTTTCCCCATCATAAGTACTATTAGTGTTTTTAAAATCAGTTCCTCTGTTTTAAGCAAAATGTCTTCATACGTGCCACACCCTGCACACACTCATTTAATTGTTTTAAAGTGGACAGACGGATGTGAAGTCTGATTATTAATCACTTGACCTCTAATTTGCGTGAAAGTGGGCTGCATCATCGTGACATCAGGTTAATTGGGTAGATTAAGGCCTGTAGTTTCAGCTTCAGCTCTAAAATGGGAGGAAACGCATCACATCGGAGCATAACTGTGACTGTTTGTAAATGAAGATAACGTCTGTTTTTCTCCAGCCACCCATTCCAACACGGCATTTGTATCAAAATGGAGGATGGTTAGTTTCCTTGAAGATAATTGCAAGATTTTTGTTTTAAGTTGGCATGAAATAACTTGCACTCTGGGAGATGTATGAACATAACTAAATCATTTTGATTAATATAATTGTAATTATGAAAACTGTTTACTGGCTCATATAAGCAAGTCATTTAGACTCTGTTCTCATCTTTGACTCTTTCCCTGTTTAATAAAAAGTAACTTCAAGTTTGATTAATAAGCCACTTTTACGACCCTAAGGTTTTTTTTTTTTTTTGGTCTTCGGTCCAATTAAATATTTGTTTTGAGACTCAAAAGCAACATGACTCTTTGAAGCAAAATAGCTTGTTTTTAATAATATCTAGTGTAGGAAAAGTTTAGATTTCTAAATTAAAATCAGTTTTATTTCTGTTTATGGGTTTAATTTCCTTCAGTGACGGGGTGCCCAGGCATCCATAAAGTCCTAAATTCATGTGTCTAAAATGAAGGCCTTGAAATGTCTTAAATCAACTTTAAATAAGTCAGAGGTCTTAAATTTTATCTTGGCAGGACTATTTAATATTGTGTATTTATGGGGGGGGTTCTACATCATAAAGTTTTCTGTTAGGCAAAAGTTTGAGTCACATGCCGACATATTCATTGCACTCTGTGGCTCTCCACTAACATTCCCTTGCTTGCTGGCTTGTTAGCTTTTTTGCATCCATCGTGGGTAAGTGCAAATTTATCGCCAGTTGGCTGGACAACGTTTATGTATTTCTTTGGCCACACAGGTCTTAACTTACATTAGTCTTAAATAGTATTAAAAAGTTTTAAAATTGAGTTGGAGAAAACTGCAGTAACCCCAAATGGGACACTCAAGTTTTTCTTGAATATCAAAAATGAGAATAGTTTACTAAGGCAAAAAATAAAACTTCATTGAGAATATTCCTTACACCATTTGTGCTATTTTTGTGGAAATGTTGGTTATCTACTGCTTGAAAACAGTTTGGAAAGGCTGCTGAAGCTAGCTTATTTAAAAAAAAATAAATTTTTTTTACATTTTAAAGCATTGATCAGTTCTTTTGCATTTCCACCCAAACAGCCACATCTGGCTCCAGAGCCATGAGTTGCAGACACCTAAGCGATGTCTGAAAAGCCAAGTTTAGTCGACAAGAACAAATAAGAATGCAGTCGTTGGCTCCATAATATCAACATGCATTTCATGCAGAAATAACAGGAAATGGGAACTATCATTCATAAATGCGGAAAACAAATGAAGAAGTAGGGGGATGGCGATGACGGCAGAGTCATTTGTACAAAAATGCTAATAGAAAACAGTAACTGCGTGCTTTGATGTTTTGTTGTTTTGACAGAGAGAGGATAGCCTCATGTTGTTCTCAGCAATGCTCTACGAGTGCGTCACGCAAGAGTGTCCGGAGATGCTGCCAACATACATCGCTATTGAGCAGGTAACACACCCACTCAGCACAGGACGCACACATTTCTGTTTTACATTGTGTGACAGCAGCTGGTCGTAGAGCAAATATATTGTCATGAATAATAAAAATGTTCTAAACATTTTATTGTGTTAAATAACCTTTGTAGATTCTTCAGTTCTTGGCCCTTAACAGGGTTACTACGCAGTATGGAAAAGAAAAAGTTTGAAAATATATTGATCTATTTTCTGACGTCTTCCTTAACTCCTAGTCTATGAGAGACGGAGGATTCATTTGCCAAAAAATAAAAAAAATAAAAAAAACTTGACTTTTTTTGCAATAAAACACGGAGACTACAGCCCATGTTGAGATACAACTGACAAACTGAGGAAAATTGCATTGTCCTGATTTTGCAGTAGAGGATAAGAGAGCAAGCAAACATGACTTGTGATTAATTCGCTTTTTTTGACACTGAAACGGAAAAAAACAAAAACTACTCAATTCTCACAGACAACTTATCAGATTAATAATGACACCAATCAAAACCTCTCCGACATGACACAAAGATACCATACCAATAGACGTACACTTGGCAGCAGCTGACTGGTTTCTATTTCCAGGAGACATTAGGCCACAGAGACGCACATAACTCAGCTGTTCCTATTTGCATCACAATACATCCCAAAACTACCACATTCTTATCTGAAATGTTTTCGAGGGTCGTCCATTTCCAGTTATTATGCTAATCTATTTTCGGCCTGGTTCCTTGAACGTGTCCCTGTTCTCTAAACACCTTTAGCAACTTTGAAGCTACAGGTTAGCGTATGCCTCCACATTTTTCTTTCAGGCCGTTGGGGCTCTGCGTCAGGGTGACCTTCAGCAGACCTTCCCCTTGTGGCAGCTGCGTCTGGTGGTGGAGTTGTGGGACGGCCGGATGCTGAGAGGTCCTGCAAACAAAAATGACACCCTGTTAACCTCAGAGTTTCTTCCTGTCATGAAGAATGCGGTCGACGTGGCGCTGGACAACTGGCTCAAAGGTGAATGGATGCTTTAATGGATCTGTAACAATTAGGGTTGCTCCGATCAGGATTTTTGCTGCCGATTCCAATACCGATCATCCATGAGGCCGATCTCTGCCGATCACCGATCACTGCCAATCACCTGGAATGGCTGTTAATTTTTCGCTTTAAGTTTAAATGATACTATGTTATCTGGCAAAATAGAAAGACTACCTGGCAATAAATTCACCTAATTTAGACATAATAGACATATTTTAATACATATCTAAAATCTTTATTTTTTTTTAAGTTACATGCTGCAGCTTAAAGCAGCTGTTCGGTGTGAGAGTTCACTGTCTGGTGGAGGTTGAGCGGCGCTACGTCTGTGAAATATTACTACCAGTAACGTGTAGCGGCGGTCCAAGAGCGAGATCAGAACCAGCGTCTCACACCGCCAGCTTGAAGACTTGAATTATTTTTCAGGTTATTTGTTTAGCTTTCTGACCGTGATGCTAATCCGGGTGAGTGTTGGTAGTTGTGCGCTGCTTTACCTGCTATCTGGCCCCTCCGGATGTCCTTTTGTTCCTGCATTAAGCCTCAATATAGCCAAACTCCATCAAGTGCTTGTTTTTTAAATGCCATTGGTTCTGTTGTGCTGATGCATTTTGACGTGCATGCAAACTTCCACATTCACTCAGAACGTTAAAGTTCCACATGACAGGATTTGTTGCCGCACGCTTGCGCAGTGTGAAGGAAAGAGGAGAACAGCCGCACAGGCTGATAAATGTGATCATTTTGGTGATCTGCAGCAAGAGATCACCAATCTTACACTTCTTCATGGAAAAATCTACATTGCCAAATTCACCCAGGTACTGAGACATTATTAATCCTCTTAAAACATGTGTTGGTTTCTCAGTAATTACATGTTTTCTGATGGTAACTGGTTACTATGACGCTGCTGATTTCACCTTACCAACTCTCCAAAGAGCAGAAAACTGTAACAGTCACAAAAATCTTCCTTTCACTGACTCCCAGTCTCCCACGGCATTAATTTTAATAATCTGCTGCTCACTTATAAAGTTTAATATTGAGTTGCCAATATATGTCCATAACCCAATCAGACCTGTGTGTTCAGCTGGGCAGGTTCGACCAAAGAAGAAGGCTAAAACATGAAGATGACTGAGCATTAGCAGTACAGGGTTTTGTTAATGTGCTTATGGAAAACACAGAGGTTGAAGTCTAAAAAGTGATTCACAATAATGAAAATGAAGGACTTCAAAACTTGAGTTGTGTTTTCCGTAACTGAATCCGATGGCATCTGAAGAGCTAGCCTTCAGTCGGTTAGCTGGGGGGGGGGGGTGCAAGCAGACAAGCAACTTCCATTTAATGGTGGTATGTTGTCATTAATCAGATTATTGCACTGCAGGTAATGACCTCATTACCTGCAGTGATCAGGAACAGGCTAGTTCCACCAATCTTCTGTCTCAGAAAACACACTTTGCATCAAGTTCCCGACTGATTTCCCCCTCTTAGTTACATTTTTCTTGGAAGACGTTTTTGTATGTAAAGCCATTAGTTTCGGAACATTGGTAAACGCTCTTTTTACCTGAACTAATTTGTGGTGACCTGTTTTTACAAAGCTGAGCAAATTATGGTAATCTCTGTTTTCTCCAGCTAAATCTGATCTGGAACGTCTCCAAATTCTCCTACTTAATGCAGAGGCAGCGATCAGCATCTCACGCCTCTCTTTATTGGTTCTCTCCGTCTGCAACAGGATGTCAGTGAAGCCTTTGCACTTCACAGCAGGCATTATTGCTGCTGAAAGGCATTCTGATGACTTGTGCTGTAGACAAAGTCAGCAGGATGTCAGGTGACGGCACTCAGCTGACTAAAGTCAACTGTTACAGATTATTTCGACTTGACAACAGCTGGTATTGTTTCGCCGATAAACTCCTCATAAACTGCCAGGTGGCCGTAGCATTCCTGTTTGCTGAGCGCATGCGAAAGAAATGCTATTGCTAATTTTAACCCTGTCAGCACTCAATTCGTGTCTGCGGCCCGTATTTGCAGCAGTGTCACAGGGTGGACGTGTTTCCACTTGTTTTTATGTGCAGGGTGTAGCGCATGAATGTCATAGTTTAGAGGACAAACAGACGGCACGTACACACAAACACACATTCCATAACTAAACCAGCGTACACAAACACTTTCAGGAAAAAAGAAAGAAAGCACACTATGCAAGTCGTGGGAAACAGGTGATGTAGTTGGGCGAGATTTCCGTCATAAAAGAAGTTGAAACTTGCTCTTAGTTTAATCTTTCATTAACCTACTAGTTCTGGGTCATAGCTGGAAGGAAGTGCAGAGTGACTTTACTTCATGGATCAAGAATGTTGGTCTTCTCTGTAACTCTCCATAAATGAAATGTGTGCAGCAACTTTATTTTTAGTGTTTTTGTTTGCGCAGTTTTCCCAGAAACCAGTGCTGCGGGAATTTTATACACAAACAATGTAAATGTTTCCCCTACAATCACTTGCATGTAAAAGTTTGAAATGGCTTTTCAACCAGATATACACATAAAAAAAACACTTTCCAGAAAGTCTTTGAGTTTTGTAATTGCAATTGATCTGATTCTTTTTTTTTTTTTTGTCCCAATCTTGATTTTCTAGCTATCTTTCCTTTTTAATAGCTCAAATTAACAGCTTGTAATGGATTTTTTTTTTAAATGAACAGGAGTTTAATAATTTACAAGAAAGACAAAATCATTCTGTTGTTTTCAACAATCTTTGCCAACTTATGTTAGCATGGTTAGCATTACAAACTGTAAACACTAGTCTCTGTGTATATTACCAAGCCACTGCCAATCCTTATCTAAGCTATTTTCTAAAGGCTCGAAAGGATAAAATCAAGCATCTTTGTTTTGGTCTGGGTTTTTTTTGTTTGTTTTTTTTTTTTTTCTGCTGTAAGTCTTGCTCTCTCTCACTATCCTGCAGCCTGGATAATCCGCAGCCATTTTCCACATGTTTTTGTTGAAAATACAGTTTTCTTCTTACATCTGATCCGTGTGTTTCCTCTCACTCCTTTTAAGCACTTGACTGATGCTGAAAATACCGTAGCCTGACTTTACTCACTCTAAGCTTCATGGTTTCCACTGATTCACCATTTACGCTCAATGTCCCAAAGGTTGTCGATCTTTTGTGCCCAAAAGAAGTTTAGTAAGAAACAGCTAGTGCTGCAAAGGATGAAGTTATGTATCCAAACACTGAAACCTACATGCCTTTGTAGTAAATACTTTTCCAAAAGTGCCTCTTCACATTTAAAAGAGGTGGCTGTAATGAAGTTCTCAGTCTTTTTCTGTGTATAACAGCTTTGACGGTGAAGAGTGTTGCTATCTCGACTTCGAGGTGTTGGCTCTGATGTGTTCTGTGACTGGATGAAAATCAGAATTTTGAGTTAAAAAGTTTCCAGTCACAAGCTGATTTCTCAATGCATCTATGTTTTTTTTTAAGACCCATTTCACAGTAACATTCAACATGTAAAAAATGTGTGTTTGTGTTGTAAGTACAATTGCCTCTGCCGAATGTTTGTTTGAGCTTGATGGAAGCCACCTGTTTGGTAGGATTTTTATTTACAAGGATTTCCTTTTTCCAAAAACAGTTCAGTATCTGTATTCCAACACAACATGTCATCCTAAAATTGTCTTTCTTTCTAATTAGAAACATAATAGTGCCATAGATTTCTAAAGGGTTCTGTATGCCACATCTATCGCTGCATCTGTCAGCTTTGACTTGCAAATGTTAGTTAATAAGTTAATTAAAAAACTCTGTACACCATATGGAGAACGGCAGGAAGTACACTGCATGCGGCATCGTCCGTCTCTCTGTAAGTTCTTAGTAGTTTCCAGTACACATCTTAGCACATCAAGCAGCTGCTGCCAGACTTATATACTCCCATATTAACATTATAATTGATAACTAAAATAAAAGCAGATCAAGATTTGTGTGGCGGTTATAAAGCGCGATGTCTGGTGAGATCTGTTGTTTTTTTCTGCCTTCTTTTAGACCACAGCTCAGTGGTGAGATCCTACATGAGGGGCGAGGTTCTGTCCAGGGACGCTCAGTCCATCATGTTGGCCTGCTTTCTGGTGTACCGGTCCATCCCATGCTTCAGAAATACACAAGCAAACCTGGAGGGTAAGATTCTCTCTCTCTCTCACACACACACACACACACACCAACGCACCCATGCATACCCCCACACACAAACATGTTTGCAGAAAGATGCCTCAGTGTTTATGTAGTCTGTATATCCTTTGTTTACGAACATGCTGTTTGAAAACAGCAAGAATTGCTTTTACTTAATGAATATTAGGATAGCATAGAGACCTTTCTATGCACATTTAGCCCAGTTTTAAAACTAAAAATTTGAATTATTTTTGAGTTACAACCCGCAAATCCACCTTCAGTTTCTGTTTAAGACTTATCTTATACAGCCTCCGAGATGCATCATGTTAGCATGCTAATCTACTGAAAAACCTGTAGATTTTAATTATTTAACATCTGAAATAACAACACTAGCAGGGCTTGTAAGTTGCAATAGGAGAGTAAATGCAGATGGCTCCGTTGGCAGTGACTCTGTCTGTCGTGTTTCCCTGCAGGCTGCAACTCATTTGCAGATTTATTATTGCGTAGCAGCCAGCTGGGCATCCCTTTGAGAGACCTGTTGAGACTGGTGCCCATCCTCCTGAGTTCTGCATCTGGATCGCAGTCCCCGCTGTTCCCCCTGCAAGCATTTTCATCCTGATGCTCCAAGCCAGTCAGTTTGAATTTCAGGGATGCAGCTCAGCCTTGTGCTGCAAGAAGAGGTGGGGAAACAAATGTGTCAAATTGTGACACCTTCAGTGTTGCAGTGGAAAAAAAATGGAAAATACAGACTTTAAGCCTCCGTTAAATGGAATAACTAATGTAAGGTTTTTTTTATATGCTAGTGATGTATTTAGCATTTTTTACAGCGTAACAGATAAAACTGCAGCAATCATGCTGCATACGCACCAATTTTATGGTGCAACTAATCTATTGTGGGACTGAGTCCAGCATCTTTCACCAAAGAGCTGAACAGAAATGAACAGGGCACCAAAAGTAAGGCATGACAATAAAAGAGAAAATACCTGTAAACATTGTGGTCTTTTTGTGTCTTGTTTTTTTTTTTTTCTTCTACATTCTATGCTCAGTTTTCTGTCACGTCTTGTTTATTTAGCACAGATGGCAGAGTGGTGTTGGCAGCATTTCATCCCTGTGGTCAAGATAAATGCACTTTGAAGTTATTCAGAGATGAAGACATGTTGTTGCGTTGTTTCTGGTGGTTCCCCACATGAAAGGATTCCCCTCGACTTCCAAAGCAGAGATGCAAATCTGTAGTCACTACTTGTTGCTCTGGGAAGAAGCGGACTTTCAGGTCAATGCTTTTGTCTCGTGCCTCGAAACAAAATGATGCCTTTGAGCCTGAAGTTATCATATTCTTTTTTTCCTTTCAGCTTTTTTTATTTTTATTTTTATTTTAGATGTTTTGTCTAACACTTGTTAAAGAAAATTACATTTTTGATATCAGGATCTAACCTGGTAGCTGTTTTAATGAAAACCTTCTTGGTGCCTTCACTGAAATCTTTTCAGTATGACACAGAAAGCAGCTTCGTTTACTTCTTGAGAATCCATCTGTCAACATTGGGAAGCACTGAAATCATTCATGGAAAAGCAGAGAGTTTCTTTAAACTACACCATAAAACAGTCAGGAGACCACAACACAAGCATCCGACTGGTTAAAATAATGATTTTCTTATGAAAACAAAAAAAAAAAAGTCCAAAGTGCTCAGGAAGCATTTTCTTCTGTCCTGACTGCTGCCTAGAACACATTCCAACACTTTCTGATACTGTCAGACATTTTCAGTCACATGAAAAGGATTTGTTTAGGCAACAACTTGAATCCCGAGACCAACGGGGTCTGTGCAAGCAGCGCAGGAATTATTGCATACTGTAAATGCTTGAAGCTTTGCTTTGAAAGAAAAATTCCAGTCATGCAGATCGAAGCTGTTTCTCTAGCTGCTGCCAGTCGTAGTTTAGCTACATAGTTTAGATGAGCAGTTTCATTTTCTCCAAGATGTAAATGTTAATCAGACTACTGAACGTTCTTACTCTTAACTTGAGCTTGTGATAAGTGATATGACTGTGTTATTTGGTCACTTTGATCTGAATATGTATTCACTCAGTTTGGGGTTTACCAAATTTTTTTAAAGATACTCTTTAACAACCCTAATCTATCATACTCCAAGCTGAATATGTGCTTAGAACAATCAAAGAAAACCCAAACTAAAAAGTTATTGAATTTTTTTTGCTTCATTTCTAGATATTTGTATTGGTTTTTTTTATTATTATTATTATTTTATTATAGCTTTAAAACTGGGCACAAGACAGTTTAAGATTTTAAATTGACTTTATTTAATGAGTCTTAATGAATTTTCTTAGCAAGTCCTATTACGTGTCCCGGTACTTCAAGAGACTATAAGCTTTTTAATCTTGATCCTTTGCTGAGCATGGAAATCCTTATATCATGTGGTTGGTGTGTGTGGGAAGATGTGCTGTGTGTGTGCTTGCAGTTCTGGATCTCTCTCTTAACCAATAGCTCGGAGAACATTCCAGAGCAAATGGAAAACATCCGAATAAACAAGTGGTCCACACCCTTGTCCCAGAACTGCCACACAACGAGCAGCTCTTCATTCCTGTAGGAAACTAGTGGTGCAAAGTGTTTGCCTTGCTAGGACACTTCCCTTAACTCATTGCTAGTTAGCCTTGATGCAAATTGCAGCTGGGTTCACTTTATTGTGTATGAAGATACGATTAACGAGGGACTTTTTCTGTCTGTTTTGGATGTTCTTCTCTTCTTGATGAAGCTTATTCTCTGTTCTGCCAGACACGTGGGATCTTAAGAGTCTGTTAAACCTTAAATTGATCCACCCATATTTAGACTCCTTTGTCTCTGTGGCAGGACAAAGTATGAAGAAGTGGTTAATAACGCCGGAAAAGGCATCCAGACCGGATCCACGTGATTCCAGAGGCTTTAAAAGGAAGAGATTTTCAGAGCTCGAGGAGTGTGGAGGAATCTTTGACACAAGGAAACGTTTGTGGGTATTTCTGTTGTGTCTTACTTCCTGGCTTTTTTCATCACTCAGGATTGTTTGGGCAAAGCCTTGACACGGTAGTTGACTCCACCTAAACAACAATACTTCACGTTCTTTTCATCACTGCAGTGCCGTTTTTTTTTTTTTTCCTGCAAAGACGTTAGACGCACGAAAATCAAATTACACATCTTCCGTGTTCCGAGTTAGGGGATTCTTTATGAGCAGCAGAAATCTGGTTTACCTTCTCAAGGTTTCGTTAATTTTGAAGTCTGTCACTACGGACACATCGGTCACTGATAAAACTGACTCCCTCCAACACTGCTAACAATGCTAATAAAAGAAAAGATTGCCAGATAGATTTGTCACAAAGGCTTAAGAGAAATCACATAAATAGTTCTGGTAATTAAAAAAAATAATAAAAGATCACTTCACACACTTAATCTGCTTTAGAGTTGATGCATTTTCATGGAGCGTTTGGGACAAAACCAAACTAAGAAGACGAACTGCATGAAATTTGCTTTTGACATCAATATTACTGGCAGATGAAGTGATTAACAGTTGACTTTGGGTGAAAAATGGAAAGATTTAATCAAGTTGCACAAGATCAAAGTCATGATGGCTGAAACTTGTGACGATTTCCAGGTCAGCAGTGGTCAATACCATATGTGGAAGTGACAAAGACTTGATTAAAACATAAGTTAATTTGCCCCCTTTTACTTGTATCCATCAAGGTTTTATGTAAAGTCGGTAAATACTTTGCATGCCAACATGTGATCTTTACACTGTTACATCTGACTTGGGCGCGTACCATCACACCGTGAAACTTGCAAGATAGTCACACTTCCAGCGCGTTGCACTGGGCTGTTTAATATGCCTGTGGTTTCCTGAAAATGCATGCCATTCCAGTCACTGTGTCTTAGCAAATATTCTAGGGAAATGTCACATGACATTGATCAGCAAGCAGAGTCCACAGCCAACAGGAAACCGTTACAGCCCATGGGTGTCTTCCAGATGATCAAAGTGTGGGTGTTTAAGAGCCGGAGGAGTCCGGAGCCTCTGCTGATCAACCCTTAAATGGTTTTAAGGTCCCTGTTGCTGTGATGCTAAGGGGAAAAAATGTGTTTAAAAGCAGCATTAGGCCATTTTAAACCACGGAAGGCTTTATACAATTAAAGAATAGACTATCAGGCAACTTTAGATTGTTTCCATGTGCCCATGCTTTAGCTGTGGAAGCAGCACCCAAGAGTTGAGAGATAAGCCTCCTTAAAGCAAAATTAAAAATATTAGAAGACGTCTTTGTTACTCTGCTCTACAAAGCTATATGAACATTCCAGACTAAAGAATACTGATCTTAATCCCACGCTTAACATATCAAAGCTACATTTTGCGTGATTTCGTGCAGCAAAAGACAAATGTTTCTAAATGACCTGAAGTGTTTCAAGATCTTTAAAAAGACAGCACTCGTATGTTTCTTTTATTTTATTTTTCTTAAAAACGGAGTAAAGTTCAAACAAATGTTGTAGCGAGGCCAACATTTTCATTAGTTTACATTTTCAGCACAGTTCCTGAAGTTTGAGCACTTTGGGGGTCTAGGTTTTTCCCGTCAGAGATTATGAAGGCAACGTTCCAGTTAGTCATTCCTTCCCACTAGGGACTCGAGCTTGATTGGGTGGCTACATAGTTACAAAGCCAGATTTGATGCAGTTAGCCAGGTTCTCATTTAGACCAATTACTTTTCTCCAGTGGATCTTCACAGTTAGAAAACCGGTTCCCTATCAGGGACAAAAGGCTGATGCATTATCTTGCTGAAATTGGCAAGACCTTCACTGAAAACCTTTGGTTGGTCCAATGTTGGTCCAGGTTGTTGGGCCACAATTTCATCAGGTTTAACAGAGAAAATTCATTTTTAATTGCTTTTAGTCTCTCTACTGAGTAGTGCGTTTGGGCTTTTATATACACTGCCTGGCCAAAAAAAAAAGTCGCCACCAAAAAATGGTCACACTCTCTAATATTTTGTTGGGCCACCTTTAGCTTTGATTACAGCCCGCATTCGCTGTGGCATTGTTTCAATAAGCTTCTGCAGTGTCACAAGATTTATTTCCATCCAGTGTTGCATTAATCTTTCACCAAGATCTTGTATTGATGATGGGAGAGTCTGACCACTGTGCAAAGCCTTCTCCAGCACATCCCAAAGATTCTCAATGGGGTTAAGGTCTGGACTCTGTGGTGGCCAATCCATGTGTG